>JAWQUT010000069.1:2380536-2415306 GCA_033807755.1 Ellobium chinense
TAGGGTTAGGGAGGTTGGGTTAGGGTTGGGGTTGTATTAGCATGATATTAATATATTATTGTTATTCAGGATTAAGTTTAAGGTACTTCAACTTGTATGAGTTACCACATATGCCATGGAAATCCTGGCTATCTCGAAGGACAGCACTGCAACGATAATGATACAGTTCATTTAGTCATAGACAGGTCATGGACTATATCGATATTTCGACTAAATCGGTGCTGTTGTTAGAGAAACCCAAAATCCTTCTCTTCCAGGGCGAATATCATATTGATGTGAAACCCTAAAAGTAAAGGTGGAGGCACTGGAAGGTGTAGCCTAGTCTAAAAGAAATAAAATAGCATTGTGAAAGTTGATGGACAAGATCTACAGATTTATCCTTCTTTCATCTTAGAGTTAGACTAGTTTCATGTCTCCAGGACATTGTTTTGTGGGACCTCCACCTCTATGGTTCTTCTGGATGCATTATCAGTTTATAAGTATATATCCTGTTTGTTTCCATCAGATTTGTTGTTCACTTTTCTTCTTCACTCTTTCCAGTCATCTTTTGAACATTCTCTCCAGTATCATCATTTCTTGTGTATCATGTGGTATCAAAGACATCATGTGGCCAAAATTACTTTTAAGATTAATAAATACATTCTTCAGAAATAATGTTTTTAAATTTAAACCTCTAGTTCTAATTATTAATTGGCAGTGTTTTTCTCCGTACAAGATGTATTACGAGAAACATTGATTGAGGAGGGGATTTGTTCATTTTTGGAGGGATTTTAGGTTTTTATCAAGTACCAAAGTTTAGAGTGCAGAAGAAATCAAAGATTCAAAGGGGAGATTGGTGTATGTTCAATATATGTTTAGGAGGATTTTGAAAATTGGGAGGTGAATTGCTTTATTGCTTTGTATGGAAAAATCACCATACTAAGGATCTTTCATTTGGTTCTTTTACTGCCCTTGGAAAAATAGATCTATGTATGTTTTTTTTCTTCTACTTGTAAACCATAATTAAATCTTTGAAGTTAGTGTCTACCGGTAGTTACCTTCTTTGTATGACGGTAAAGTTAACTAAACTGGTACTTTGATACAACAGTCTGATGTGCTTGCAGAGGCCTGTCTGAAAGCTGATAGGTCCTTAAGAAAAACATGTTGAATGATAACATTGTGCAATAAATTTTAGAAATGGGTAACTCTGCTTGAGATATTTATCCCACTTCATATGATGTAGTGTAGTTTGAGTTCCATAGGACATGCACTGTTTCACTGACCATTTGAGCCATTAACTTGATCAGTCTTCTTTGTTTTCAGTATTTTACTCAGGATTCTTATCCTCCATTTACAAGCTTGAGCTGAAGCATTTCAATTTTTTGGTTTTTTTTTGTTAACCACAAGGATGGAAGTTATGCCACAGAATTTTGTTTCCTCATTGAGTCATTCCATATGAAGGATGCTCTTACCTGCTCTCTACATTTTCATGTTTGGAAGTCTTGAATATCCTGCTCATAAATTAATTGTCATCACAGGTGAGGTGAGAGACAATTATGTCAGGTAAAAAGCCTGCTTTTCATAAACATGTTTGGTAATCAGATAACTGTTTCCTGTATCACAGAACCTTGCTGTGATATGATGTTATGTTGTGAAGCCAGTATGACTAACTTGTCTTCATTTGTGTTTACATCCACAGACACCAGATTATGGATTTCCAAACTGGATATTGATATCAAATACTGATTATGAAATATGAGAATATGCTTGACTACGAAAATCAGATATTCTTGGATGCTTTCCATGAGGATGGTATCCTTATTATGTCAAGGTAATTATGCAATGTGTAGTCCACAACAAAAGGAACTTGTTCATCCAGTAACAGTTCATGGATGCTGGGTGCATGGATTGATAAATTGAAAATAATTTGTACGTTAAGTGTAATGTCATCCTACTTCGTCTCAAATTGCCATTCTTTTTCTGTTTGGTTTGCAACACAGTATCATGAGTATGCAGCCGAATGATATGCAAAGTTATCATGTTGTCCCACTTGTCCTTCTATGTCTTTCACAGTTTTGTTCCTTATTTTCATGAAAATATATACAAAATTATGTTTTTCAGAGGTTTGGGAATCAGCCAGTTATTTACTGAATTTCTCAAAGTGTACTGTGATCCAGCAAGTTTGGTCCTTGTATTGAACACAACACCTGCAGATGAGGTATGTCTATGCATGCATGCACGATAAAGAGGATTTTAACTGTTCCTTAATTCTGTCTTTGGTACTATCCAGCAGCACATGACCTCAGTTGACATTAATCACTTTGCTAATGCATCTCACATTCAAATGCAGTATTTTAAATGAGTGTTTCTTGATGTTATTAATAATCTCTTGCATTTTTTAATTGCATCCTACATATTTGAGTAAAGAGCATACATCATAACATCATTGGAAAAAATGAGTGGTGTCTGTCTGTGTCACTGCCAAGCCTTCTTCACCTCATGATATTGTTTCTATTACTGTTCCAGGCTTATTTCACTGAACAGCTAGAGAAACAAGGAATATCAAACCCACCAAAAATTGTGACAAATGAGATCAGTGCTATTGACAGGTAACTTCTCCTTTTTATACCTCAGAACAAGCTGTGACTAATATCTCATCAGAACATATATTAAATGCACATAATTAAGTACTTTTCTGCAATGTTAGCACATCCCAAGGAGCTCATTGTAAACTTCTTGAAAGTTTTTAGAGAAAAATATACAATTAAGTCAGTATTTTTTACAGGTTATATTAGCTGGAGGAAACATGTCCCTCTTTATCATAAATTTGAGGTTGGAGCTGTAAATTCAGAAGGATTTTAGGTTTTTTTAAGTAATGCAAACTTTGGAATGCAAGAAAAAAAGAGGAAATCAGCATGAGTGCAGTGTGTCTTTAGGGGATGGGGGGAGATTGTAAAATTCAAGAAGCGAAACACACAGTTATACAGTCAGGAGAAAACACGGATTCAAAGCTTGAAATTAATGAATTTAACACAATAGAAAAGTAGCAGAAATAGAAACATTTGATTTAAACTGCTTAATACAGATGAAAGAAATTAGGACATACTTACTTAAAGTAAATATATTATGTAAAGGCAGTATTAAATCTTTAGCAAATTTCATGCTGGTTGCCAAACTACTTTATTATCAGGCAGAGCACATATGTTCATGGAGGAGTCCTCTTCATCACATCTAGGATACTTGTTGTAGATTTATTGACTGACAGGGTTCCTGTACAGCATGTCAGTGGAATTCTGGTATACAGGGCCCACAAGTAAGTAGACATACTCAACTGTCTGTGAGAACAGTGGCATTGGTATAATTTCGCTCAGAAAACAACATAGATGTTCTTGACACTCTTTCTTGAAGGCCTACATAAGCATAAGACTAGATTCATGCGGTTGTTAATCCAACATAACATAATTTATATTATAATTATTATGGCATCTAAACATTTGAAAGAGATGAATGCTATGACATCATACAAAAATATGTGATGAAGTACCTAAAAGGCTTGCAATTTCAGTTTATATTCTATTCTGCTAAAATATTCATAATAACGGTTTGAAATATTAGCCTTTTATTTATAGAGTACAAAGTAGGACCACTTGGTCACATTTTAATTTAGTCACTATTTAATTTGGTAACTATTTATTACTCATGTGTATCAAGGGTTAAGATATAGAATTGAAAATCAGTTACTGCATGTATGTGTATTCAGCTGCTCAGCATGTCTGCTCAGAGTTTTTATTCCATGTAACATGGTTATTCCTTATTCATCATTTTCACAGGATCATTGAATCTTGTCAGGAAGCTTTCATTCTGAGACTGTTCAGGCAGAAAAACAAGGTATATTTGCCTATACTCATAATTTTGTCACTGTATGGCTGCTATAACTCACTTATGATGCAGAAGGAAAGATGTGTAGCTATTTTAAGAACGTGGCCGTTTAAAGAGCTCATTACCCTATACACAGGATTCATTCATAAAATAGGAAAGTGGACATAAGGCCTAACTCAACTGATTGACTGGTGAATTCACTGTTTCTCCTTAGTTTTAGAATATCTGCTTTTTTTGCCATAATTTTGAATCAACGTTGCAGCTTTACTTATGTGTAAAGCTTTAATTGTTTCCATTTCTCAATAGACCGGCTTCATCAAAGCCTTTACAGACAACCCTGAGGCATTCACAGCTGGATTTTGCCATGTGGAGAGGGTGATGAAAAACTTGTTTGTGAAAAAACTCTTTCTGTGGCCAAGATTCCAAGCCAGTGTGGTGTCCTCATTCAACAAACACAAGGTAAAGAATAAGGGTATTTGAATAGCTGTATCTGTCTGTTTTGAAATTACATCATTATTCTTTGCTCTGATTGATCTTTATTCAAAAGTGTAATGTCCTTTGTGGAATTGTTTGGTTTAAGTGTGCTGAAAGACGATCGTTTAACTGTAACTTTCACATCTATTTTCTTTGGCCTTTTGATATTAAACTAGATCAGGTAAACCTATATAAAGGAACAGGGTCCATATATATTTAGAAGATTACAAGCCTTGCTTTTATTGTGAAAATTTTTATTTCCTCACACAGGTGGATGTGGTTGAGATACATTCAAAAATGACCCCAGCCATGACAGCGTGTCAGACCTCACTTCTTGATCTCATTAATGCCTGCATCAATGAACTGAAACGTTCCAATCCAAGTGTAAGTACCACACCTTTAGAGATTTTGTAGCTTAGAAGGTGACTTAAATTATTAACATCAGTAATTTCTATCTTGTGATGTCTTATATCTTTGCTTCGTTTTGTAACAATTAATTTATGAGATAGATGGCCCAATCTGAAACAATTCTCAATGCAACGCATTCATGTATGTTTGGTAAAATTATCATATTTTCTAGCCAGATGATTTTCACTTCCTGACAATCATTTGCCAGTAGAATGTGCACACCATTATGTTAGTTTCTTTGTCAGGTTTACGAGTGCCTTGAACCACATAACTCAAAAGCTTGACCCACCTCCTGACAAGTTCGGTATTATTGTGTTTACTCTCATTAGCACTCCATGTCTCTGTTGGCAGTTTATTAGTATATATTCCAGTACCAGTCATATCTGTCTTCTCAAGAAATTATTTATTTTGTATAAATCTTTTATCAGATTGATACAGATGAAATTACAGTGGAAAATGCCTTGTCTAAGTCTTTTGAGATGATCATTCGCCTGCAGCTGGAGCCAGTATGGCATCAGTTAAGTCCTCGGACTCGCCAGCTAGTTTCTGACTTGAAAACTCTAAGGCTCATTCTGAGGTGAGTTTTACCTTTTAGTGATCATGGTTGGATAAAATACCTTTCTGAAAAAACAAGTAGGTAAAGATTTTGTAAATGTGAAGAATGTTTTCTTATGCCATACAAAAGAGGCTGCTTCATTTGAAAGGTCTGAATTATTCATGCTTGCTGCAAAGCTATGATAACAGGTAGTGGGTGGAAGTTTTACAGAATGAGAAAAAAGTTTTGGTGCTGAGGAAAGCATCTTCAGTTTTTATAAGTTGTTTCTCCTTGCCCCCCACCCCCAAATCAAGAAATTAGCTTTAAAATTGTATTTATGCTACAAAGAACCGTTATCTCACTGACAGTAGCCGGCATAGGTTAAGAACAAGATAAAAATCTCCATATCATCATAATAATCTGGCAGTTTCCTTCTACATGTTTATTTTAAATGTTAAGCATGAAACATTAGCCCTCTCGCTGGCATGAATTTTGCATGTTAGTTGTGTTTTTTTTTGTAGAGTAAGACCTGTATTGATCCATCCCAGCCAGTGCATACTGAAGTGTATTGTATTTTATAATTTACTTCTCCTTTCGTCATTTCAGGCATCTTACACAGTATGACTGTGTCACATTTTACAGTCTAGTGCAGTCCATTAGGTAAGTAGAGGAGAGATGTATTCATCCATAATTTGCACCATTCCTGTCAGACCTGAAGATCATAAGGGTAATTTTGTGCGCAGAATTTCTCATTACAACTTACCTGTGGAATAGTGTCAGGAATTTTTGGGTGGCTGATCTGGGAAAGCTTGGTTTGTTCATCTGTTAAAAGGCACTCATATTTATTCCAGCTATATTGTACATTTTCAGAACCAGTGAGAAGTCCTTTGGTCAGAATACTGGCTGGTTATATTTAGATGCTGCAGATAGCTTATTTGTGGTAAGTAACAAAAAGATACACTGGGTTGCAGTAAACGACTATTTAATTGTTGTCTTCCTAGTTGNGAGAAGATGGTTACGATCCTCTTTATAAAGTCAGGAACATCATCAGTGCCACGAAGGAGACGTTTCGTTCACATTTCCAACCTGCATGTGAAGTCAGCATTGATGAGTGTATGGTTGGCTTTAAGGGAAGGCTCTCATTTAAGCAATATATGCCAGCCAAGCCCACAAAATGGGGAGTGAAAGTGTGGACTGTATGCGATGCCAGAACAGGATTCTGCCTGGGCTACGATGTATACACAGGGAAAAGTGGACGAAGGAATACCAGGATTCCTCTCGGGTATGAGGTAGTTGACACCCTCTGCATGCCCCTGTATGACCAAGGCCATCATGTCTATATTGACAGATTCTTTAATTCAGTGAACATCGCAAGTCACTTGCTGACAAAAAATACATACTTGTGTGGAACAATAATGACGAACCGGAAGGGCCTGCCACCAGCAATCAGAAAGAAATTTAAGACTAAAGGAGATATCATGCAGCTCCAAAGAGGCAATCTCGTTGTCACGTCTTATCATGACAAAAGAACAGTTACCCTGCTGTCCACTAATCAAGTGATGGGAGTAGCGGAGGATGGTCGACCTCACCAACTTATTGACTACAATAAGTTTATGGGTGGGGTCGACAAATTCGACCAACAGTTGTCGTACTACCCAGTAGGGAGACCAGGAAAAAAGTGGTGGCGATATCTTGTCTGGCATCTCATTAATGCTTCAGTATATAATGCTTTTATATGCTGGAGCCAGTCACCCCACAGTTATGACATCGCCAAGGGATATGACCATCTGAATTTCCGTTCAGACGTGGCAGATGCTCTGGTGAATGGGTTTACTTCTAGAAAGTTTGCCGGACGTCCGGCCACTAAGCAGGAGGTGGTGGCACCTGAAAGTATCAGACACCACACACTGTCAAAGATAACAGGTCGAGCCAAACAATGTGTTCTGTGTAGCCTTGAGTCCAGAAAAACTCCTAAAGGCTATCCTGTCGAGACTTCATGGAAGTGCAAGTTTTGTGAGGTGGCTCTGTGCAAGCGAGTGTGTTTCGGAAAGTACCATGACATTGGACTTGCTATTAACAGTGTGTCCCAGTAGTTTATCTTTCCTTTAATTGTGTTACCTAACTGGATAACATTACTTTGTGCACTTAAAGTTCCTGTATAGTCTTAAAGTTCCCCTTTATTTTTTATTTTTGGTTATTATTAAATATCGTGCAGTGTTGTGAAAATGGTGTTTTAGTATTCTGAAATTCTGATGGATTACAAGTTGAAAGGATGAACATCTGATCTGTAAGTTGGGTTTTCAATATTATTTTTCCTTCTCTTTCATTTTCTGTCTGTGTTTGTGCTGACTTCTCTTTGAAACAACTTTCTTGACTTGTACTGTTGTCAATCAAGACCTAAAGGTAATTAACTTAAAATTGTTAAAATACAAATAAAAAACAAGTAATAGAAATACATACAGATTTTAAAAAATACATTAATATGATAGATCATTCATTTTTCAACAATCCTGGCAAATTTCAAAGTCATTGGTAGCATGATACAGTTTTAGTGACTGTTTTTCTGCACTACCCTGTAAACTCCAGCTGGAGGCCAAAAAAATGTAAACAAACAAGGTCAGGTCAGCTGAACAGGAAGTGGAACAATGCAGTAAATATGGCTGACCACTAACCTGCACCTGAAAGGGTTAATCTATTAGAAGCTGTTCTATAGACTAAGTGCTTCGTGAAGCCTCTAAAGATTCCTAGTATTCCTGCCTAAGGTCTCACCTGAGATATTGTGCTCCTTGAAGACCTCCCAGGTTTTCTCCTGAATCTTTTGAACATTTTCTGTGGATAACTTGTACACTTTGCTGACAATACCTTTCACTGAATCTTCAGCTGCCTCATACAGATGTGGTTCACANATATGGGGCTGCTTGTGAAATAATAAAGGAGCATTAGAAACAGTGAGAAATAAGGATGGAGTATTAGATACATAACTATAAAAATAATTAGTGAAGTTTGCAAAACAGCAGTTGGAAAAGTGTGGAACAAAAGAAGTGTTTCTGATTGACACTGAGCACAGATTCTAGACTAGTCTAGATCTGTTTGGGCTTGGAATGCAAGTCAGATATGCTGCACTTTCATTTTTATGTGATCATAAGGATATATATCCATTATTTATAGGTTAAGATCAAACAACATGCCAGTTTTATACTAGGCGATCTCATCAAATATAGATCCAGTGTTGCTCAACAAATTGTCGCACCCTTCCACTTTCATCATTCATAATAAGGCATTCTCAGCCACATCGGACATCCCAATTATATTTACCTCCTCAATATCCTCTTCCTGATCATCAATGTCAACATCAGACTCGGCACCAGTCTCAGTGTCGCTTCTATCGTCATCCATAATGCCAGGCAAACAAGGCGAAATCACAAAAATGTCGTGATCAGCTGGCTTGTACCGAAGCGAAAACACGTGCGTTTGGAAACCTCCACAGTGTGCTATTCTAAGCGTCTTCGATCGATATCTAGTTCAAACACATCCCATAATACCTCTAGATTGCACAGTATCTATTTTAAGACTCAGGAAGGAAGTCTTTGTGGCCAAAAGTTTAGTATAATGCGAGGAGGTGTGTCGGCCCGGTTTCTCCCAGGTTGACCGTTGGGGGGGCAGTTGGATCTGGCCGGGGTTCTCCTGGGTTAAACACGAGGCGCTGCTATTGTTAGTCCCGGTTCCGCCCGGGTTACCCCTTAAAGGGTTAAGGAGGGAGATGACATTCTGCAAATGAAAGTGAGGGAAGTTTTCAGTATTGTGTCTGAAAATTATTTTTGTCTTGGCAAGTTTGACACTCTTTAAAATGAAACATTTGGGTACTTTCCTGAACTTAGATCACATTTTAGTAGTTATGTATTTAAAATTGGGATGAACTGAATATAGTCTGACTTTAAGGCTTTAAGCCATATGTACTCAGAAAGCCTGTGAGCTCATTACTATGTGTTGGTCCTGCTGAATCAATTCATTTCCTTTGTCAGTTCATATTCACAATCTCAAAAATCTCACCAGCTTGATAGTATAGATATTTCAACTGTAATTCCAGTTGGTATAGTCCTGCAGTATTTCAGTTAAGAATGAGGATTTGTGGATACAAGAACAGAATTGTTGGCTTTATATTTATGAAGAATAAATTTATTCTTGTGATTCTTTATATTATTTACACTCTGCGATATTTTATTTGTTATTGTATTTTACAGACTTATTACATTTCATAGCAAATCATGTGTGAAATAAAAAGTGATATGAAGTGTTGATTGCAATTTCAGTATCTTTGCCACGGAGGGGAAGGACTGATGAACCGATTGTTCAAGAAATATTTGATGATAAAAGGTAGACCCAAGTCTGGTAAGGTGAGTCATATATGAATGGAGATGTTGCATTGTAAAACTTTGTTACAAATGACAAGAATAACTTAAATATCACAGCCCCTATAAAAGGGCCTTATGACTCTGCTAAGATTTACCAATGTTGATTACCATTACCTGTCACATATGGAAATAATAATAAAATGATGTTTTATAGAGATTAAACAAATATTCATGCTTGTGAAAGTGTTTTGTCTGTATTCTGCATATTGATAAAATGATCTCTAAATTCTTTTGTACATAAAATTACTATAATATGACATGCCGTCAATCTGTGCTATATAATAGCTTTTGCTGTGTTGACTTGTCTCGTTCCTTTTGCTCTGGACCTGTTGCATGTTCTTAAATTGGTATCTCTGCCACAACATCAATTGCTTGTTTACATGGCTTTTGTTTGGTATGAACACAGGATGATGTAGAATCGAAGGGCAAAACCAAAGGCGACAACAACAAAGGTCCATGCAAATTATCCAAGACCGATGTTGTGAGTTTGACCTTGACCCAGATGATGAGAGCTTCCAAAGGGGATGATTCTGAGGAAAATGAAATAGTAAGTTGGGTGTTCAACAAAAATAGGAGGGGCATGAAAAGAAGGTAGATATCAAAGGTGTGTGAAGTTGGTGCTCAATACACATTATGGTATTGTCTTGTGCACCATACATTGTTTCAAGTATTCCATGCATAAAAGCATTATGCATGTCTCTGTTTTTTGTCAGTACTAGTGTAGAGGTGTGTTGTAAAGGCTGTATCCATCACTGTTATCCTGTTTATTGATACCAAAAAGAGTATTTCTCATTAGTATGTTTGGAAGTCTTTTGTTCCAGTTCCAAATTTGAGGAAAATCATGATCATTCATTCCCTTCAGCTCCATAGGTAATTTTACATTGTCTGGAGATTTGCACGTCGCAGGAGAGGCTCAAAATATGAAGTATGTCCCCATATATTTTGATTGCTTACAGTGCTTATGTAAGAAGCTTGGGTCTTTGCTCCAGGTCCTAAATGTTGGATATACCTGTATCAAATTTATGAAGTGATTGATTAATGTCTTTTAATATTTGCCCTTGTCTGCTCTGTATAACAGGATATTCCAGAGCCTGTTTCATCGAAAGATGCATACTATGGTATAGTGACATCCCCAATGACTATCATTCACCCCTTGCATGGATGCTCTGATCCCCATGGTTTGTCTCGCACCCTTGAGGAGATGCAGCCAAAGTATGTGGTGCTGTACGATGCTGACATGAGTTTGGTCAGGCAGCTAGAGGTCAGTGTACTTCTTCATTTGGGTTCTTCACATAAAAAAATAATAGAAAAGGTCAAATGCGCTCAGAATCTGTGGGTTGCAAGAACAGTAAGCAAAACAACTATTTTGCGACTGGTGACCTATGAGAATAAGTCTTCTGCAGTAACATCAGCTTTTTCTGTAGACAGTGCGATTCACCTCTTAATTTTCAAAATCCCCCTCAAAAATTCATGGAACATGCGCTGATTCTCCCTTATTTCTTGCTCATTATCCAGAGAGAGTTTGAGAACATTTTGAAAAATATCCTCCTCAAACTTTATAAACCCCTTATCAAACTTTATGACAAGAGAGGAATGTTATTCCAAACTCACATGACATGGAGAAAACACTGAGTAACATTGATGCTGGATTGAAATAGTGACCAAAGTATTCTCCAATAATCATTGTGCTTGCAAGGCTATAACCTTTTATATATATCGCTTTATAAAACAGAAATTGTTGCTGAAATTCAGTAAAGTATTCAATAAAAAAAAGGTCAGCTACCTTTTTCAGGAAAATGGTGAAAATGGCCTGTGGCTGAATGTCAAGATCTCTTAATTATGTGTTAAAACATTTCATTATGGTTCATCATTTAACTCTTTCTATACCATATACCGATATATCGGTGGGCGAGTCGTCGCCATTTTGACCATACACCGATGTATCGGGGTTTGTAAGTGGCCTTATAAATTGTTTCGTATTCTTATGGCTTTTATTTTCGTGTGCTCATGACTTTTGCCTTCAAAATGATAATAACAGCATACCCTTTTGTCATCTTTGGGCCTTGCATTCACTCTTGAAATGGCCTAGTGTACATTTTTTTCCTCTAGACCAAGTATTATAGTGGTCATTACCCCATATGGCATGTGGTATAGAAAGAGTTAAGGTGTTTTTGTGATAATATGAATGTGAACAATCATTATTTATGCTTCTCATAATAACACCATTTCATATCACCTTAAGACATTGTGTCATTCAAAAACCAACCTACAGGTATATAAAGCCTCCCGACCAGGAAAACCTCTCCGAGTTTACTTCATGATGTATAAGGGTTCAGTGGAGGAACAAAGATACTTGACAACTCTGCGAAAGGAAAAGGAGGCTTTTGAGCATCTCATCAGAGAGAAAGCTGTGAGTACAAATGGCAGAGTTTATCTTCCAGAGCAGTATGGTATTCCTCAGCCTATTTCTGTCTTTCATTGTCTTGAATTTCACTTCCTAAAGCTTTAATGTAATCTTCAATATTTTGTATTTTCATTTGTGAATGTTGCTGTGATTATGTAATAATCTTTCATTATCATCCTGTTGTCTCTCATAATGTTGCATACTTCTTTTTAAAGACTCTGGTATTTTTATCTATTATTTGCATAGACAATGGTCATCACAGAAGAACAGGATGGAAAATGTGAGGATGACCCCAATCTAGCCAGAGATCAAGGCCAGAAAAATGTGCCCAGCTCAAGGAAAGGGGGAATGGAAGGCATGCAGCAACAAAGGGTAAAAATTATTTATTTTATGTATAAATTTGAAAGCGGAGTTTATGGTATCTACTAAAAAATCTAAGGCATTAGACTTGAAGTTGGTCATTCAGTTTTGCAGGACATCCTTTGCACAATGCATTTGTGTAATCTCTTATTAGATATGTTTTAATGTCTTGTCAACAAGAATAGCTTGACTTTTCCAATCCAGCTCCACTTGAACATGTGCTCTTCAGCCCTAAGACAAGGATAAGCTTTATTAATTTATTGTTCATTGCATATGTGGTTTTCTCTTTGATTCAGTATTATTGCTGCTTTACATATTTTTACATATTTGTTTACTGGCATTAATAAGCTCCTGTGGTGAACAGGTGTTTATAAATGTGATACAGCTTTTTTATTCTTTTCTTTCTCCATCTAGGTTATTGTTGACATGAGGGAATTTAGAAGTGAGCTGCCCTCTTTGATTCATCGCAGAGGAATTGAAATAGAACCAGTAACATTAGAGGTTGGTAGGTCCTTTTCTTTAGTGTGATGGGATGAGGTGGGAGAAAGTCCAGGAACGGTGTAAAAGAACAAGCAACTAATAGTGAGCCTGATTTAGGACACATAATTATAATGAGAAAAGAATTTTAGTCATTACTGCACATAATGATTTCTTGACACCTTTCTTTTTTTTTCCTTGTTAGGCGGGTAATAAAAGTGCATGACAGAATTATTTATACTTATGTAGTGGTTGGTCTCATTAATGTGTTCATAACGAGTCTGTATGTTTGCCCTGATGGCCTTTACTGCTTTATTTTTATCACTTCATAGTTGAACAGAATAATGGAAAAGGTTAAAGCATGACTTTCAAATTATTTCACTCATAGGTTGGAGATTACATCCTGACCCCTGACATTTGTGTGGAGCGCAAGAGTGTGAGTGATCTGATAGGCTCCCTGAATAGTGGTCGCCTTTACCAACAGGCTCTTTCCATGTGTAGGTTCTACAAGAGACCCATGTTACTAATCGAATTTGATGCCAATAAACCCTTTTCCCTGCAGGTGAGTATGCCTGGACTTCTTTGGTCATTATGACTTACAAGAACATTTTTCTGAAAACCAACTACAGTCATAATTTGATGTTCTGGGCAAGTTTACTTATTAAATATCTCCACTTGGCCAGGTGATACTGATTGTTTCAAAAGTTTGGCCTTGTAATAAAAGAATTGAGTTTTCTTAAATCAGTCTTCCTTGATCCACCAATATTCCAAACTGTGCTAAATGGATAATAATGAGCAAAAGAAATGATGGCTTTGTTTAGTTTGATGTTTGGAGAGATGCTGAGGCTGCTTAATACTTGGGCATTGATAGGAAAAGACAGTCATCAGAGATTGACCTATCCATCAAAATCAAACAATCTTTTCACACTGAGTCTTTCCTCTTGGGAGATATTTGTAATTTGATTTCTCCTGATGGCAGATAAAGACAACATATAGCAGTGATGTGTCACTCCAAGATGTCACATCTAAACTGGCTATGCTGACTATGCACTTTCCGAAGCTCAGATTACTGTGGTGCCCATCACCTTATGCTACAGCAGAGTTGTTTGAGGAACTGAAGGTGAGTTCAACCATTTGCTTACAACCCAGACATTCAGTGCTAGATTTTTTATACCATGTCGAGGGACAGTTCAAAATTAACAAGGATATCACCCCCCATAAAAAACATATTGAGGCTATTTTGACATAAAATTACATGATGATTGTGATCAGTGCTGGTAATGGTCAGAGGCAGGTAATGGCAGGTGATGCGGTAAATGAAAGGCCTACACTACCATATAGTAAATGAGGTTCATATTGCAATAAAGTAGTGCTGATAATTTGGGATGTGAGCGGTAGGCTTATATTGGTCGCTCTGTCATCTTCAACACTGATAATCTTCATTATGAAGAAATAAACAGACAGGACCAACGGCGATTATTCAGAGTAATATGCATGCTAACATTACAAAGGAAAAATGCACCTTATGCTGTAAAGATGTGTGGAAATTATGATACACGCACTGTTATATTGCTTATAAGGCAGAACAAACTGAGGCAGTTTGCAAAGACTTTCCTTGTGCCACCAAACTTTTTCAGACTGTCCCAGAAATCAGATCTGCTCAGCCCATTATCTTTTCAACAGATTTTATATCCACTAATAAAACATATATGTATCATATATTGTGGCTAAACTTTATGCTGGAGTCAAATGAACCTTTTGTTCATCAGGCAGGGAGAGCTCAACCCAGTGCAGAAATTGCTATGACAGTAACAGCTGCATCATCAGATCTACCTGATTGGACAGACAAATACAATCACGGACCACAGGTAATGATCGAGAATTTGAGAAGTTTGCTTAAGACATACTTTGCCATTGTAAATAATTTTAAATGAAAGTGATGGTGGAAGAACTAATGTTTGAGCTGGAATTCCTGACAATAAAGATTTTACTAGTTTCCATAGCCTGATGTAAGGCAATAGAAAGTGTAAATACATAATGCTTTGTATGGCTACAGAGAAGTATTAGGGAAATCTCCATTTGGTTATGGTTCACATGAATGTGTTTATTTTGAAAACTGAACGTTTTTTGCGGATAACACAGAGTTTAGGCTTTGTATTTACAATTTTCATTGTTTTGTTACAGGATTTTGTGCTGAGGATGCCTGGAATAAACTCTAAAAACTTCCGTTACATCCTCAACAAGTTTACCAGTCTCTATGAGGTGTCTCAGGCCAGCTTAGAGGAGCTTACAGAAGTGTTGGGAAGCAATATCCATGCCCAGCAGTTGCATGATTTCCTACACAAGGAGCAGAAAGGAGTTCCTGAAGACAAGAAGGATGGAGCTAATGAGAAAAAAGGGAGAGGAAGGGGAAAGGGTTTTGTTGGAAAAGGGAGAGGTGTTAAGAGAAAGAAGTAATAATCTGTTGGTTGTCAAGAAGAATGCTATGTCTTTCAGGAAAGTGAAGCTGTGGTGAAAAAGGGGGGGCAAGGGAAGTGCAGAATGAGTGCATAAGGAAGACTTTCAGGCGTTGTCAAATACTGATTGTAAAGTAAGTTAATGTTTGAGAATATTGGCATGCAAGAGAGAAGCTGTGAAAGATGAGCACATGTATAAAAATTGTGTGAGGTGAGTTATAAGTGAGTATTTGTGAGTCAAGTAAGAATTCCTGAAGATGGATGTATTGAACGGATGGTTTCAGTTGAGTTTGATAGAGACTTATTTTTCTGTGAGCAGCTGTCAGCATGTTTGTGCAGAAAATAGCAAAATCATACTTTAAAAGAGCTAAATGAGATCCAGGCTTGATATAGTCATGAAATATACTTCATACTATCTTGAAACTAGATCTACATGGCCATATGTTATAGTAAATATTTCTGTTCAACAAAGGGGTTGGAGAGATCTGTAACAATTGCACTGAATGAGCGCTATTTTAGTTGCTCACAGTGAGTGCTTGTGACCCCTGTGACCGCCTTATCGGGTTGTGGTCACAAAGATCAGCTACCTGTCGACAATTCCTGTCTGCCTTCAAGTGAGCTATCAAATGTTTATTTTCAGTAAATCTTTCAGTTGCAGTTCGTTTGTGGCCTGCGACATTTTTCACTGGATGAGCCCTTTCCTTGCGGATCTTGACAGTTGCAGCAAGGTCAACAAGCTCCTGAATCAGATTTCTCTTGAAGTGGAGGAATGGTGTTGCCTTCTTATGTGCAAGGGTGTGCAGGACGTGGGCATTGTGTTGGGTTATCTCAATCATCCAATGGAAAATTTTGTTCCACCACTTGTATGTTTTCCAATTGAATGTCCCATAGTAACCGACGTTTTGGTCCACCCTATCACAGCCGTTCATCGCATCATTGTAGGCATGGATCAGTGCAGGCTTTGTAGACTCTCCTTTTTTTGTACGTTTGGTTTCCATTTCAACATTGGCACAAGCTGAGACAAGGCATGGCTTTTTAGCCTTTTTATCTTTCCATGTGGCATAGAGAATCTTGTTGTTATCACTCATGTGCCATTTTACCTCCAAGTAGGTAAGACGTTGCGGTTTCATAGCTGCCAGGAAATTGTGTCTGTTGGTGTTGAGGGTCCCTGTGAAGTAAAACTGGTTGTCACGTAGATATTGCATCAGCTCATAGGAGGTATCAGTATCTGTCTGCGAATATGTGGTTTCTGATATGGTAAACTAGCTGATAATCGTCTTTAAACTCGCGCAAAACCACATGAATACACTCAAAACCAGTCAGCATTGGCTGTGCTATTAATAGAACACCTGGGGAAAGCTGTTGTAAATTTAGAAACAGAAAGAAAGGATACAATATAGGCTGAGCTGGTGACACCGGCTTAACCCTTTCAAGCCTATTCCCCTGATCCTAATTTAACCCTGTACCTGAGCTCCTGGGACGAAGTTCAGAAAATCGTGTCTATGTGTCACAACAATGCTAATAACTTGCCAAGCAGTGGAGAAAAGAGACAACAACTGTAAGAAACTATCAAAAAATTGGCCTACTTTCCATCTACCGCCAGTATTCTGCCTTGGTATGCCAGTCTGCCCAGCAACTGCTGCTTCTTTTCACACATAGGTACCTTTTACAAAGGCTGCACCAAATTATTGACTTGACCAGTTTGTTTTGATTGTCTTTGTATGTCACCTGTGGATGCTGCTTTTATACCTGAGATGCATTTCACTGCACACAACACATACATGATCCTTGGTGCCTTCAGGAATTTCTGGAAAGTGGTTCCCTGTGGTAAGCCGGGTGTCGCAGGGCTCTTTCCGAATAGACAGCCGAGCGGTTGAACGATAATTGCCAGTCAAGGCAAGGCACAGCTCCTGAATGTGTCTAGTAAAATATTTGGATCCTCCTTTTGTGTTTGCACAGAATAGGATGTAGGAGTTATAACAAGCCCACATAAAAAAACTTGATGAAAAGCCACCTTGGCCAGCAGTAGTGCTTGCGACTGCGGTTCAGGCGTTTCATCTGGTCATTTTTGTCACAGCCTCCCATGTAGAGGTTATAGTCCTTTACAAGCTGAGGCATAGCGATCTCAGCGACAGTTCCATCTTTATTTCGTCTGTTTGCAGTGGCAACATGTTCTGGGTTGTGGTAATTGGAAATAAAATGAATGGGCTTTCTATCCTGCCACACGAGACAGGTCACACTGTCTTGACACTTGTACTGATAATCCCCACGCTGTGGCAGTTTCTTCACCTTCAGGCTTTTGGGGAAATTCTTGTTTGTCATCAGTGTTCCCACCACTCCAGTCTGTTGCTCGTTCAGCAGATACTGGGACAGTAAAACAGAGTTATAATATCTGTCCATCACGAGAATATGACCCTTTTTTTCAAGATGGCATGATGTGAGCAGACGAATGACGGTGTTTCCAATTGCCCCGAGAGATCGTTCAATAGCTTCACCAGTGCCAGTATAAATTTCTGCATTCATTATGTAGCCACTCTCACCTTCACACAGAAGAAACGATTTGATCCCCCTTTTGTTGGCTTGTCCTTTATGTTTTGCTTTATAGCGAGACGATTTTTTGTTGGTATCATACCCTCATCCAAGCTGAGATGTCTGCTTGATTTATAATAGTATTGAAACTTGCAGATGAGATTGTTCAGCATGGGGCGCACTTTATAAATCCTGTCAGTCTTATCAACTGATTCGTCTTCCTCATCAATCACGTGGAGGTAGGACCAGATCGCAANGCGACAGTTCCATCTTTATTTCGTCTGTTTGCAGTGGCAACATGTTCTGGGTTGTGGTAATTGGAAATAAAATGAATGGGCTTTCTATCCTGCCACACGAGACAGGTCACACTGTCTTGACACTTGTACTGATAATCCCCACGCTGTGGCAGTTTCTTCACCTTCAGGCTTCTGGGGAAATTCTTGTTTGTCATCAGTGTTCCCACCACTCCAGTCTGTTGCTCGTTCAGCAGATACTGGGACAGTAGAACAGAGTTATAATATCTGTCCTTCACGAGAATATGACCCTTTTTTTCAAGATGGCATGATGTGAGCAGACGAATGACGGTGTTTCCAATTGCCCCGAGAGATCGTTCAATAGCTTCACCAGTGCCAGTATAAATTT
The DNA here is from genome assembly GCA_033807755.1 of Ellobium chinense. Classification (NCBI taxonomy): domain Eukaryota; kingdom Metazoa; phylum Mollusca; class Gastropoda; order Ellobiida; family Ellobiidae; genus Ellobium; species Ellobium chinense. Next base: position 2,399,092 of record JAWQUT010000069.1, read on the forward strand.
CTGCATTCATTATGTAGCCACTCTCACCTTCACACAGAAGAAACGATTTGATCCCCCTTTTGTTGGCTTGTCCTTTATGTTTTGCTTTATAGCGAGACGATTTTTTGTTGGTATCATACCCTCATCCAAGCTGAGATGTCTGCTTGATTTATAATAGTAATGAAACTTGCAGATGAGATTGTTCAGCATGGGGCGCACTTTATAAATCCTGTCAGTCTTATCAGCTGATTCGTCTTCCTCATCAATCACGTGGAGGTAGGACCAGATCGCAAAAAAACGATCACGTGAAAGTACGGCGCGAAAGCCAGGTGTGAAGCCAACGAAGTCCGACCCTTCATTGTTCTGACAATGTCACTGCTATACTTGTCTCTGTCCTCTGTTGTCTCACTGAACACTAGACAACCCTCTGCCATTTGCTTTTGTGCTGCTAGCTCTTCCACCAGTTTCCAGTAGTTCCAGTAGTCTCTGTAACTGGGCTTCACACATAGATACTCCATGTAAATCCGAAGGCCCACAAATGCTTTTATTTCCTCAACTGAGACATTTTTGAACGTTTTCGCATAGTCAGCAGTCGGTTCATCCCTGCGAACCCGACTTGCATCAAGATTTGTCTTCTCAACCAAGTTCTCCCAAAATTCACCATCAATGAACAGGTCTAGAAATTCCAGTGGCTTACTTTCATTTGTAATGTGATCAGGCAGGTTTTGTGAACCAACACCATCATTATCCTACTGTATATCTATGTGAGGCTGAGAAAATGTTTTAGTCCACCTACATCTGTTTCTACACCATCACCATTATGTAGTTTTCGGTCATACAGGAAGGTAATTACCACTTTCACATAAAACTTGTATGTCAGAAAACACAGCAACAATGACTGTCATGGACAAACATCCCTGATAAGTAAAATGTTATTTGTGACTGTCACCATTTTAAGTAAATAATCTCGTACTTTCATATAGTTTTAAAAGTTACTTTCTTATGGTAAAATCAGGAATCCGAAAATACAGTTGAGTGCCTCTTGGACACGTGCCTCTCTCTACTGGTTGAAGGAGCATTCAAGCGTAGCAAAGGCGATGTTTGTAAAAGCTGAGTCTCCATGACAGATTTTAATTTATCTGTTTCAGTCTTCATTTCTGAAGTTCTCTTTACCAGATTGGAAATTGGCTAATGACTCAACTCATTGCCTTGCTCTATGAGAAGACCCAAACCAAATCCATAGTGTTGTATGAATGGCAGACATTGGTGTTCCAAATTATGTTGCTTTGGTATTGATTGGTTGGGGAAATATTGCCTGTTCATTGTCATGTAGTTGTTGAAGGATGCCTGAAAGGCCGAGAGTGAGTCGGAGTTGATGGGTTGGGTATGTGAAACTCCATTGTGCACTTCTCTGAAGTTTTCATTTAGAGAGTCGAAAAGGGACTGCATATACTTATCTGTTTTGGCAATAACTATGTTGGTAATATCAGTGTATGCATTTTGTGAGAGACAGCTATGGCAGTGATTGCCATTTTGTGGAGTAATCCGGGGTTTGGTTAGAACAGCGTCCAAACACAGCAATGGGTCCCGTTCGGTATGTGAGTGGTTCATGAGATATCATCACTGGTCCTGACAATGTCACTGCTATATTTGTCTCTGTCCTCTGTTGTCTCACTGAACACTAGACAACCCTCTGCCATTTGCTTTTGTGCTGCTAGCTCTTCCACCAGTTTCCAGTTTGCTCCATATTTCTTAACATTTCTCCACTCCATAAGGTATGCATTTGTTTTAGTGGCCACTAATTTGTCTAGGTCATCGGCAGCTTTCTCCAGGAGCCGGTGATGCTTTAATACAATGCCTAAGAGAATGGGTAGAATATGGAGGAGCAGTTGCATCGAGCTCAGTCTTCATCAGTGGGGCATGGACGCTACTGTAATGTCTTGCAGCTTGTTTCTTCTGTTGTGTTCACGAATCAAAGCTGCATGATCCTCCATGAGCATAGAAAGATTGCTGTGTTTGTATTGCTTGATTGCTAGTGAATTCATTTACCTCCTGGGCATCAAATGCCACATATATGGATAAGCTCGCTGAGGTCCATACAGCCAGTGTAGTTTACATAAAAAATCATAAGTCTCTGTTGATAAAGACCCAAATTTGCTAGTTTTTCCACTGTGCATTAGACAGGCCATCTATACAAGGTAGAAGAGACAACAAAAGCTTTGACAGATTTTCATAGGAATCTCTAATCCTTGCAATGGCGACCATGTGAGCAAGCTGCTTCATCATACTAGTCTAGAAGCTGTTGGACAAAATCTACCAAATTTCTGAGTGTGCCTTTAGGCATCACATAATGAAGGTCTTCTTCACTCATAAACTCTACCATTTGTATCTTCACAAAGTCAGCAATTATGTCCTTTGCTAATCTCTTTGCTGCATGCTTATTCTCTAATGTAATTCCAGACTGCTCTGAAAACTGCCTTTGAATTTTTTTCTTGTCACCAGCTCATTCCCAATGCCTCTTTCATGGATAAAAACTGCTCATTGGGAATTCTTACACGCGTAGAGGCCTCAGCTCTTTGAGCAATACCCTTTCTACGATTCAATAGGTATTTTCTTCAAAACTGATGCAAACTTCTTTTGATTTCCCAGTCACTTGGCTTCTTACACCATTAATAATTTTCGCTCGTGATCTCTTGGTGGGAATCTTCACATCTGATGACTCTTTCCTTGGAATGGTAACTTTTTTAAAAACTAATGGCTGTCCTCTTGTTTTGCATCGTACAGTCTGTCTGTTTGGATCACAATACAATTTCCTTTCAGTTAAATGAGTTGTCAGCTTCTCCTCCTCCATTGATAAAGATTGACTGTATTCTTTACAGAATGAGCTGTTGACGGAGGTGTTGTGCTGTCACTTGTCTGTGACACCTTGGGTTTAAGTGGAGTTGAAAAAACAAGGAGAGCGCCGTCAGTTTCTGTGCTTTCCATACTAGTGACATGAATATTACTCAGACATTCAGTTTCTCGTTCTTTATCAACAGTTGTGACCACCAATGCATTTCCAGTATCTGTGTTTTCTGAGTTAGCAACGCAAATTTCATCTGGATGTTCAGGCTCCTGTCCCCTGTCCTTTAGCAATTGATTATCTGTGTGTGATATTTGGTCTCTTTTTGCGATTACGGGTGCCTGCTGCTCTTTTCTGATGTTGATGCATCCAGTGCTGTAACTGATATATGCCTGCATACCAAACATTCTTGTGCATTCAAAGCTGGATCAAAGGAAGACCAAATATCCTAACTGCTTCTTGCTAAGTCTTTGGCTGTGTGCAGTGAAGCTTCGCTCTTCCTAGACTTCACATCGTGCATTGTTAAGACACACTTGTGGCACATGTATTCTGAATGAGTGTCACATGTGTCATTCTTTATACTGATTCCAAAAATCAGTAGAATGTCTGCTGCCAACGGCTTACACAAATATGGTTTTCTATACTGTTTCCTCTTCTCTTTAAAGGCAAGTACTCTACTTCCACAAGTTTGACATAAGCCATTGAGTAATCCACTGGGAGTGTCTAATATATGATCCATAATTGTTTTAGGCACTTTCTTTGAATGGGTTAGAAGCAGGTTTTCACAGAGGAGACAGAAGAATTCTCAATAACAGCACTAAAACCACAACCGTAACGGACATCAAGTTAAGCACAGGAAAGTCTGAGTGTTCCTCTGCTCAGTAAAATGAAATTTACATATTTTCACGGTGTTGAAATTGATATATTAGTTAATATAAATGGTCACCCGTTTAAAAAAAAATCGCCGCCACTAAGGATGTTCAAATTGAATGCAGAACATGAACTATTTGGGATAGAAATGTCGGGACTTTCACAGAAATAAAGAAGAAATGTAATCCTAGCAGATACTGCCATAGAATGAAGATTCCGCGCGCATGTTCAGAGGTTATAACCTTACGAATTACCGTCAAATTGTGTGGTCAGACAACATAATTGTTATGGCACTGACCGTAACGGGCAGCGAGCAATAATGTATATGAGTGATTATGAACATTTGACTGTTGATAAAGCAGTGTGATTCTAAACAGTCTTCTGGAATGGAATTCTTTGGCATCACGTGTCTGTATGCACTCATGTTTTGTCATATTTTTTAAAGCGAACGGCCTCTCTATCAGCATATTTCATTTGCATAAGAGTGCAAGATCAGCTTGTCAAGTTCAGAATACAGATGCTGAGATATCCAAAGCTCTGCTGATTCTGTATGACCTATTTCAAAATGGTCTCGTTGTGGGTGAAAGATGATGCCTTGTTTTTAAGGCTGTATCATAATGTAGGTCTAACTGTATTTCTTTGATTACTGTTTTTTAGTATTTCATGCAATGGTTTCCTACAAATGATCTTCCATGGATCGCTTGAAATATGATTCTGTGGTTGGTATTTTTTTCATTTTTTAAATACTTGGTCTATAAGTTGGGGCATACATGACCACGTCATAGTTTTTAATTTCTGAAATTTCTTGTCCTCTGTCACATTCAACAACTGATATAAGTCTTTTTCCAACTGTTTCTTTGGGTCTGGATTCTCTTGAAAAGCAAGTGGTGATTCTTTTCACAGCTTCTATTTTCTAGTTTGTTGAACTTAGTAATACTGGTTATGTATGCTCTAAACTTAGTACAGGAGACCATTCAAAAAATGCCTTGCAGTTTTGGCCGTGATGTTACTGACAATTTCTCCTTCAGTTTCATCACATGCTTCAGCTATTAGCCAGGGTTGCCAGCGCTTACCAGAGGTGCCAACTGAGGGCTCCCTTCAAGGATGCCCAACTGAGGGCTGTGTGGTGCCCAACTGAGGGCCGAAACGAGGGTGCAAACGATAAAGGTTCAAACACATGTGTAGTTGACAGTGAGCTTCAAATAAAAAGGCTAGAGCTTTTATTTAAAGTTTCTTGTGTTAATATACATACACATATAAAGAAGAAACTGGTCCTACCTATTTACATATATCTATACATATTTACAAATGAGGACATCCCTAGACTGAGGCAACCTCCTTGGCCTTTTCTGCCATGGAGGTCTCCAGTCTCGCCTCTCCAGCTCTGCCCTCCTCTCCTTTGCTTCTTTTCTGGTGGAAATGGACTGGACAGTTAAAATCCTTGGATTTTTGGAGGTGACTGCTATTTCAGCATCCCTGTCTGCTGCCTTCTTTAAACCTGCGATGACATCTAGGAGTCTCTTCTTTGATTTTTTCAACTCCTTCAACTCTGCAGAAGACTCATCCCTTTTCCTTTTCTTTGTCAGATCTTCCTCTTCCTTCTTCTTTGCCTCCAAGTGCATCATATACCTAAAGGATAGGATAGAGGAATAAAAGAGAGAAACATCACAGGAATGAAATGATTGTAAATCCTGACAAAATTTTAAGAGTGTCACTTAAAATACCAAGTGCTGCTACTCACTCTCAATCTTCTAAAGTGCAAGTGAAAACAGCACATACAAGCATGCATGCAAGTATGTATGATAATAGACAGTGAAGTAGAATATGGGCAGGGAAAAGCATCAGAGGTTTTACAATGTTTGCATTAAGAGGACACAGAAATGATAAACATAAAACAGGAAATGATTAACTTGTAATAATCTGCTGCATGTCTTACTTCAATTTTTGTACAACTGCTATTTGTCAAGCTTCAAGAAAAAAAAACTTACCTGCGATATGCAGAAGAGGATGAAGCTAGCAGCTCCTCTTTCACCTGGAAATTTCCCATTCCACCAATATCCCTGACATGGTCACATACCAGCCGCCTTCATGTCAGAGTGAGAAGCTGCATATTTGTGTCCATAATCTCCTTGTTTATGGAAAAACCCAGATTCCACTGTGGCTTGGCCATGTGACAATACCAGGCATACTCTGATGACCTTCCATAATTTGTGGAGCTTGCTCTCTCTCATAATTTGTGTATAGAAGGTATCAAGCCTATATTTCAGAGAAAGAAAAAGTTAAAATACAATAATAAGAAACAATCAAGAATACTTAACTGGTATGGTCATATGTACATTGTAAATAGACATAATATTAAAACACATGAATAGGGAAAAAAGATTGGTTAATACAGTGCTCACAAAAATATAACAAGTTACTAAATCTAATCAATAAGTTACACAAACAAGATACATAAATGAGACAAATAAGTACCTGTCACTCTCAGAAAAGTTTTTAAACTCAGATCTGAGCTCAGAGCCAGCCATGTCTTGCAGCTGTGAAAATTCTCGCAGGACATCATCACATTCTTCTTGCTCGATCTGACTGGCATCAACCAAGCATTTTAATGTCTGGGTGAGCCTTTCCTTTCCTTGGTGAATTAAAAATAATAAAATAATATGTAAAAATTGCTAAAAGAATGCTAAATTGCTCAAAGTAAGGCAATCATTACAAAAAGTATGCATATATATCACATCAACAAATAGGAAAAACTCCATAGAATAAACATAACCAAAATGAAAACAAAAATGGATTAAATCAATTCAACTTAAAAAAGAACAAAAATATCTTAGTTCCAACATAACAACATTGAGACACCTTAACTTAAAGCCTTGTAAAAAATTAACATGTTAGGTTAACATCATAATGAAAGTTTGTTGCACGAACTGAGCAACTGTAATATGCCAAACATATTTCTGTGCAAACTTTGCAGCCCAATAAAAGCTCACCTTTTTTTTTCCACCACAACACGAGGAAGAAGCGACTCAAAATTCCTAACAAGCTTGAACTTGAGCGGAGACTTTTCCTGTAACTTCTTGACCATGGCACAGACAAATCTCTGCACATCAAGACGCAGGCCAAGTGCATCCTTTGGGCTGACTCTCTTGTCCTTCAGCATCCCAGCAGGGATAAAACCAATCCCGATATCTGGATGTGACATTAAGTTTTCCCTGTCAGTGAGGTCCAAACTGATCAGCTTCAGGTAACTGCTCCCAGCCTGGTCCAGAATATCTGATTTCACAACTCTGAAAGTAAGTTTCAATGATGATGAATTCTGAGATGATTTTAAAATGTAAAATCTTACACATAATATAGAATGTATCATGTCAAGTTCAATCAAAAGGCCTGTCTGGGAAGAGCATATATATATGAACCAATAATGTAACTGAGTAATATACAACACTTCTACTGCAATACCACAGACAAGGGTTTACAAAATATTCAGTGTATCAGTGAAAAACGTATGCACAAAAAACTTTTAGATTAATACCTTTCCATCAAAGCTTTAAGGCACCTCTCGAGACCGGCAGCCAAGTATGGCATCAATGGTTTGCTGCTTTGGAATTGATGAAGAAAGGGCTCGACATCCTTGGCCAAGGATATGAAGCGGTGTGCTTTTACTTCCAAAAGGGGGTCCATGGCAAGATCCTTCAGGGACAAAAAGGACTTTGTTGTGAGTGGCTTCATCTCTGCCAAGAACTTTTTCACTGAGGGCCAAATCTTGAGTGCCCTTTCTGCCACAGGGACATTCTCCAGCCATCTGTGCTGGCAAAAGTTCAGAGGGAATTCTGTGCAACCTGCCAGGAAAATAATAACAAAAGGGAGAATCATTACTTATTGTCAAAATATTTCTTTTTCATCATTATAATAGAAAACTGAAGTTGCTTAATATAAATGCCCAAAATTTCTTGCCTTTCTGTCTGCAATTGCGTAGGTCTTGTAATTTTTGGTCAAAATGCCTGACCAGGGTTTCTAAATTCTCTTGATGTCTTTACCGTGGTCATGCATGGTACCATGTGTTGAAATTTGAGTTTGGTTTCTCTGTTTTTTTCTGTATTCACCACATGCACAGTAATCTTAAAAGAGCGATTGGTGTCGTCCCCGCCACGCCTTCAGGAATTCCACCAATATACCGGATGAAGAAATAGGTTGTCTCCAATCTCTCTTGCAGACGAATTATGAAGTCTGCCTAGCCATCGATTTACACAACTGTCATGCTTTCAGAAATTTCGATAGATTCATGATCAGTCTTATTTTAAAACATTCCATCACCTTAACAGTAGCTACTCCAAACCGAAATTTCAAAGTGCCCAGAATGTGTCAGAATACATTTCACTGGTTAGAACTTTTGATTCTGAGCATTTTGATACCAAATTTATTCTTGTATCTCTATAAATAAGGAAGTTATGATATTTTGAAAATGTGGAAAATCGGACCAAGTGCATAATAAGCTATGTCGCCAACTTTGGGGGTCCATAACCCAGAGACTAAAAGACTCACACTCTCCAAACTTTCTGTGCTGACTCACAATATTACTCACAATAGTCTCAATTTTTATGAGTCAATTGAAAGCATTAGAAATGCTTTTTTTATTTCATCAAATATGACTCCGAAGCCAATTTTGCACTTTGCGTCAAGGGAGGCAAAAATATGAAAAATTGCCTACATTTGAAAAACTCTAAAAAAAATCAACATTTTATCCTACAGGGATGAAATATACATCAAATTGAAGGAAATTCAAAGCTCTATTAACATATTATGCCTGATATATCACCACTGACACATTATTTGTATGAAATGACAGGAAGTAAAGCCTATAGAGCATTACATTTAATTTTTTAAACTTTTTCAACAATCATAAAAGACTAACAAAAGGCCCAGTTATGACAAAAAAGGTCTCAGATTGTTCAGAAATGCAGTACTATCCATTCTATCATGCTATGACACAATAGTATAATGGGCATTTCATAATCTTCTAGATTTAGCTGGGGGTTCAACATCTGAGTCTGAGTTTAATCTTAGAACAGTTTTCAATGCATCGACCATCTCTTTCAGAGTTCCCAACTTAAGTTTTTTTCTCCTAAGAACAGTTTTTTGAAACCTTATTTCATTTTTTAATGCCTCCAGAACTTTTCTCTGGGAACACCGAGATTGCAGTTGCTGTTAAAGAAGGTCAACATCTTCACAAGTATGACATGGACCACCATGCTGTTTCACTTTCTCACTCAGATTGCCTTTTTTTTCCATTTCTTTCACTGCCTTGTCAATCTTTTTCTGTTGGTTTACTACAAATTTTTTGTCTCACAGCAATTTTCACTTTGTTTTCCAAAGATTTGTTTTCTTGTCTCAAATGAGCTGCTTTCTTTCTTGCTATTTTCAACAGCTTGTTTGCTTGAGGCTGAGTTTTTTTTATACAGAAACTTCATGGTCTTATTGCGTTTAATACAATGCACAGCAGACCGATTGTGCAATGATGTATTCCTTCTTTTTGAAATATCNGAAAGTCAAGCCTATAGAGCATTAAATTCAATTTTTTAAACTTCTTCAACAATCATAAAAGACTAACAAAAGGCCCAATTATGACAAAAAAGGTCTCAGATTGTTCAGAAATGCAGTACTATCCATTCTATCATGCTATGGCACAATAGTATAATGGACACTTCATAATCTTCTAGATTTAGCTGGGGGTTCAACATCTGAGTCTGAGTTTGATCTAAGAACAGTTTTCAATGCATCGACCATCTCTTTCAGAGTTCCTAACTTAAGTTTTTTTCTCCTATGAACAGTTTTTGTAAACCTTATTTCATTTTTTAATGCCTCCAGAACTTTTCTCTGGGAACACTGAGATTGCAGTTGCTGTTAAAGAAGGTCAACCACTCAGATTGCCTGTTTTTTCCATTTCTTTCACTGCCTTGTCAATCTATTTCTGTTGGTTTACTACAATTTTTTGTCTCACAGCAATTTTCACTTTGTTTTCTAAAGATTTGTTTTCTTGTCTCAAATGAGCTGCTTTCTTTCTTGGTATTTTCAACAGCTTGTTTGCTTGAGGCTGAGTTTTTTTTATACAGAAACTTCATGGTCTTATTGCGTTTAATACAATGCACAGCAGACCGATTGTGCAATGATGTATTCCTTCTTTTTGAAATATCCAAATCTCCAAATGCACTCTCACCAAGTAAACTGGTGAGAGGACAATGCTTCAGTTGCTCTTGAGCATTAAGGTCCATGTCTTTGAAATATCCATCTTGTAAAAAATCTGAAAGCTGTCTCTCAGTAACTATCAAAGATTCTTTGGACAGGGCTCTCAAGATACTTGCTATCAATGCTTTGTTGCTGCTTGCAAACTCATGAACAACCATGTAAACAGGTGAATCTGTTAGAGCCATCGAATTGTCAATTGGGGAAGGTAATATAATAACCCATAATCACTGCCACCCATCCATTAGACCCCTACCCCCCCCCCCCNCCATCTCACAGTCATTCCGTGATACACCTTCCCCTCCAAGCAAATACCTCAATATTTGATGTGGAACAATACACAGACACACACTAATGCAAATAATCAAAGGAAAGAGAGATACTTTTTTTTTTTTTATTTCTGTTTGGTGTTGTTTTCCTTCTTCGTACTCAATCGTTTGAGTCAAGTTTTTTGGGTTTTTTTAAAAAAAAGTAAGATCGAGTTCAAGCTCGAATTCAAAGATATTCGTTGAATCAAGCTCAGTTCATGTGAACTCGATCGGCGTTCGGTGAATAACGTTCACATGAGCGCCGATCTGCACAACCCTTCATTATACAGAGAATCCATCTGCAGGGCGGCAACTTTGCAAACGAAGTACAAATAGTCTTAAGCAAGCTCACACTACAGGGGTCTTGACAGTCTGCTTGATGACTTAAGTGTAGGCACTTCCTGTGTTGATCCTTCCTTGTTGGTAATTAAGCTCCTTGCCACTAATAATTTCACATCAGTAACTAGTTTCCTGTGGAGGGAAATCGGACCGGAAACTTGCTCCAGTATTTACTATCATCAGTTCCCTTTGAAAACACATCTGATACATTATTCCATCTGTATAAGTAAGAACTCTTATAGTCTTATTCAATTCACTTTTACATTCCGCCATCGCAACAGAATATACAATTTGCATGAAAGTAGCCAGAGATCGCATTATAACGGAATAAGGAGCAAGCTATGCCCAAGCAACCTCCACCCAGATCCAGTTATGACAACCCTTCGAATGCAAACTGTTGCTTCAGATATATGTTGATTTCAGAAAATATATTATACAAGCATACAAATAAAACTTTAATAATCAACACAACATTGTCCAGATCTTTGACGAGTGTGCATTCACTCGGGCACGCCCCTTTTTTTTTCCAACTTACAGTAGAGGCACACCAAAAATGTATACTAAATAAAACACTTAAAAAAATATAGGGCCGAGATCTAACTAGCTCTCTGGCTTAACTATTCACTGAAATTATGTGAAATCCAAGGGCATCCGGAGATAGTGCCAAAAAAAAAAAAAAATCATGGCAACTAGAGCATATCAAATCTGAACTTGACTATGATCGAACTGAGATTAACCAATAGCAACTGCTGCATAAAAACGTTATCATATTAGGCTTTGTACTAACATCAAATCTTACCACCCAGTTACAAACGGGATATTCAAAATGGGGGGAAAAAATAGTAACAATTTAGCAACACCTACTTGCCATCCATCTGAAGAAAAACACTGTACGCGTAAAACAATTAGATACCACTCATAGAAGCACGGAGGAAATCTAGTTCTACTAACTACAAGGTCTCACACAATAAAAAAATGCATCACCACTGTACTAAATACATGCCCAATACTGGCACTCACAGATGCTTGCTCACGTAGTCCATGTAGGTCTAGAATAGTCCGCTTAGATGGTATTGACAGGTTCATAGTTCAGCTCACTTGAAATTTGTAACACACTCTCACCACATCGTCCGCACCGGCTGGAATTTCGGGAAAGTCCAAAACATCTCCATGTTGGTACAGGGACACCTCATCGGCGAGGTAGAGCAAATATTAAACAAATCATTGTTCATACTTACAGGACCGTTCCTAGGCCTGCAGGAATTCACACAAAAAAAATAGTCTCCTCGTCTCCTTCACCTCACCTCGCACTTCTTGACACCAAATGTAAGGAGTGGCCAGTTGGTCGTTCAAGTATGGGTAGGATGATTGGGATTGCATGCATCTTGCTGTTGGGCAGCCTTTAAGATGCGGGTTCTGGCGTGCGCATGCATCTCCGGTAGATGGCGCAGGTGCTGTGCGAGGTATTCTGCTGCACTGCTTTGCGGTTGTGCTGAATGCACACAGTCCAAGTATGCGTCGAGAGGAGGGCTCCAAATAACAGCATGAAAGGCGATGGCCCAGTGGTGGAATGAGGCATGGTGATATAGATGAAAATAAGGCCCTTTTCTTCTTCTCTGGTGGTAGAGTTCTAAGGTCGTGTAGGGTGCGGTTGAATCGCTCTGGTGGGGCATTTCCTTTTGGGTTGTAGGAGGTGGTCTTTTTTATGCCATAATGGACACAGAACTGTTAGATCACGTCTGCCTCAAAACAGCGGCCCTTGTCAAAGTGGATGCGTTGAGGGACGCCATACAAGGTGATCCACTGTTCAATGAAGACCCGGGTTACAGTCTTGGCTGTGGTATTTTTAGTAGCAATCGCAACCGTCCATTTCGTGAACACGTCTGTCTTTATTAAGACATGTTCACGTCCATCAGAGGCATGCTCCTGGATCGTAAAATCCATGGTCACTATCTCAAGTGGGACAGTGGCAGTCAGGTTCCCAGGTGGCTGTCAAATCTTGATGATTGAGTTTTTTGGCTTTCTGACAGCGGTCGCAGCTTTTACACCACTCCTTTACCTCTCGGTCCATGTTGGGTCAGTAACATTGGCGCCGAAGCAGCTGGAGTGTGCGCTCTGACCCTTGATGACCATGGAGTTCGTGGCTGAGGTGGAAAACCTGCTTCCGTAGTTCATGGGGAACAACCAGCTGTTGGAGACAACCGGTGCCTGGTACTTGGAGCTCCTTTAACAGTATTCCTGAGTGCAGCTGCAAGTGGGGCCAGTGTCGAAGTAGCAGTTGGCCGGGAGCGTCAAGGACCTCCTTTTAATGGCACTGGGCTGTTGCTTGGCTCTTACCAAAAGTAGAACAGGGCCAATATCAGGAGCCTCCTCCTGGGCCAGCCTAATATCCTCAACAACCCGACATCTGACATTTTTGGAAAGTTTACAGGAGAAAGAAAAAACTATCTTATACATCGTTGATAAGCTTATTTAATTTGACACAGTGACATAATATTAGTGTAGACATTTTGCAACTTGTGAATGAAGTCATTTATCTTAAAAAAATCGTGTTTCCTGGAACTTGTCTTTAATAGCTATTTGTCGTAATTTGGCTCTCAAGGTTGTTGGGGCAAGAATCTGCCAACTGACATTGTCGGATTCTAGAAGTACGTTTTCAGTGCAGAATCCGCCAAAAGCATTTGGTGGATTCTTGCCCCAAACATTTCGGCCAGTTTCATCTCGTTTTTATAGGAAACATAGAGTGCTGTCGGAATTTAGAAGTATATTCAGAGTGCCATTGTATATCTTTAGGGAAGCTCTTGATGTGTTGTTTCACAGACATAATTATATACATGTATTACAGCATAAAAACCTTTGTGCAAAATAATGTAGACTGCACAATCCAAGGTATGCCTAGTGGAACATCAGCAAACGGATTATGGCCGAAATCAAGCGCATGATTTTATACACGCAACATAAGTAGGTTCTAGTGAAATAGTGGTCATTCAAGTCAGCAGATAGCATTGGAGCAGCACCACACTTTACAAAAATATCGGTACTCCATACGATTAGAATGATGTGTAAGTACACCACAAATGCTTCAAAAGACTAAAACAAATAAAGTGTCAATCCATCCATTTGCTCCTTGAAGAAGGTGAGTGTTCAGAAAGAAATAGAAAAGGCTATAACTGTCGCTCACAGATTGTCATCATCTGAATCTTCATATTAATCCATTCATTTGCTCCTTGAAGAAGGTGGGTGTTCAAAAAGGAGTTAAAAAGTCCAAAACTGTCACTCACTGATTGTCATGATCCGAATCTTCAATTGCATTATCCCCACATACTGGAAGTTCTTCGTAGAAGGAATGGTAAGCAGGTGGCACAAGTTTCAACTGGCAAAGCGACAACAAATTGTCCTTTTTGGCCCGCTTGATTCCACATCGTGAATTGAAGTACTGCATCGCCGGGCGCTCTTCTGTTGGCTGACTTGCTCCTTTGGGCCTTCCGCTGCTGCCCCTGTGTCTCCTCAGTAGATCAATCCTCACTTCCTGCCCTCTAATATTCATATGACACATAGAGCGCCTTTGGATTGTCACCTCGGACAGTGAACTGCTTTGCACTTGACCATTGAACCTTTTGGCCATCATCGTCACTGTTGAGGTTTTTGGCGTCTTTTGCCATCGCTTTGAAGTTTACAAACTCTGTGTTGGTCATTTCTTTGACGACGTATGGCCTCCTGCTTTTCCTTGCCGTTCTTACCGCCGCGTATCACTGCTCCGGAGTGTAGATGAGAGCGTTCCTAGTGGCTCGTTCAATAACACTGTGTACAGCGTCATTCTCCATCTCTGTGTGTCCTTTTTCGAGAAAGGTGACAGAAAGTTTGTCCATTTTCAGTTTAAGGTTCATCACAAAGGCGACAAATTGATTCCGGTTCTGACCCGGACAGTTGTCAGCAAACATGTGGATTTCTTTGCATCCATGCTTGGCTTTATCCTGTATAAACTTGGAGAGACAGGTTGCAATCTCACTGGCCCCTCGCATTTGCCTCGTACTCTGGCCACATGAAGCAGATGACATCGCATGAGCCAAGGTCGTAAATGGTGAGATTGTGTACGTATATAGTTTCCGCTTGTAATAGAACGAGGAGCTGTTGCATTTTGGACAAGGCAAGAGTTGTTACATGTCAAAGCAGCATGAAACGAACTCTTTGTTTGCTGCACTTCTTTCCTTTGCCCTTGTTTTTATTGCTCTTGCCATGTCTTAATTCTTCAGATGCATCTCGTGAGCAAGCAGCTCCTCTTCTGTAGGTTCCTGGGTGTTCTCAAATGCTACACAAAAATCACACCTGTCCTTTTTTGGTCTAAAGAAGGCCAAGTTGTACTCCTCTGTGAAGATACTGTAGTATTTGTCCTTGGATGGAAACTGCTCGATCCCTTCTTCTCGACAGTGCTGAACATACAGACGATACATTTCACTAATGCTCAAAGCCTGGTCCAGGTATCCTTTCTTCGTGTCTTTCCGACAGTAATGACTATCCACTTTGGGGAAGCTCTCTATGTGTTGTTTCACAGATACAAGGACCTTCTCTGACCACTTCTTTTGTTTTCCATGTTGACCTGACATTGGCTTGAGCGGAATGCCAAAGTCGTCCTTTCTGTTGACAGTTGCATGGACGAAGTCCTTCTTGACGCCAAGCGTGTTAAGATAGAATGTTCTGCAAACGTTCACTTTGGTGGTGCTGTCCCTGTATAGGAAGTAGGTGTATGTGCACTGTCGGTTCGTCTGTTTTCCGCGGGTTTCTCTCTTCACCTGTGACTTTTCTACAGTAGAAGCAATGAAGCTCCTCTGATCTGCTTTTGCCCCGATCTTCCAGTAGTTGTCAAAAATTCCTCTTCTCTCTGTTTCAGTGAACGTCGTAGTACATTTCTTTGGGCAGCTTGGCGGACAGGGGGATGCCATTCTTCTAGCAGGAATTTCTTTGCCAGTTTCCGAAACGAAGGCTTTTCCAGAATGACGCATAGACTTTATCACATTTTTCTTCCATCTTCCTTCATTTCTTGTTCTCTTCCTGCTACGCCCTCTTTCTTCCTTGTCTTCTTCTTCCATTCCCTTGTCTGGTTTCTCGGCGTTTGTCTGATCTTCCTGAGAACCTGACAATGTCTCAGAGACTTCAGGTAACAGTTGCTCATTCGCTACATCAGTCCGGGAAGAAGATGAACGCCCAGACTTAACTCTCCGTCTCTTTATTTCAGCAAGCGATACCTCGTCAGAATCAGAGGAATTCAATTCACAATCTTTCATCGTGAAATCCGCATCAGCATCGCTGTCATCAAGTTCACTGTCTTCACTCTGAGGACTTGGTGGCCCACTTGCTTCCTCCCCACCCTCTGCAGTGCTGGCTTTTTCTCTTTGTCTCAACTGTCTCATCTGCTCAACTTCATGTTGCAATATTGTCACGTCCACCTGAGAAGAAAGATGTAGAGGAGAATAAGACATACGTGAACCACAAATCATGACAAAAACAAAATATGTTGGCATCAAAATTTTCTCATTTCTATCAGGGCTGTAGGCTTTGCTTGCATGGGGCTTGCTCCATGAGGAAAATAGGGTGCAAAATGGCCATGATTATATAAAATCTCCAGCCCCATTGTCAAGT
>JAWQUT010000069.1:2415822-2431694 GCA_033807755.1 Ellobium chinense
TTGGCATGGTTTTTCCCCTTTCGGTGCTTGATGTCGAAACAAGCAGTTTAACATTTCTGTTACGACTGATGATGGCTGAGACGAGGACAGCGAAACCTTGGTTGGCACTGCAAATTTTGATGGTGTTGGGTGTAAGGGTCGGACCTTGCTGTGTGCCTTCCAGCTCAGTCCTCAGCAGTTTAAAGATTGATGTGCTGATTTGTGAGGGCTCGTCTGGGTGGATTAGCAGGTGGTCAGGTTGAAACATGTGGGAAGGTGGAAGCAGCGGCCGTCTCAGATTAGTGGGCGGGCGTCTGTTATGTCTGCAGTGCCGATCCAGGTGGGGTCCTCCACAGTGACGACAGGGTCGCAATTCCTTCTTGGGTGTTGGGTTTATCTGTGTCTTGAGATTAGTGATATCTCGCTGCAGCTCCGCTACCTCCTTGGCTAGGCTTGAATCAGGCTCAGGTTGGATGGCGCTCTGGGGCAGGCAGCTTCTCGAGCAAAGATGTTTAGGCTGTGCTGCTGCTCTTCCAGCATCTCCATAAAGGCAAAATTGCTGGCAGGGCCTACCAAGCATGCAGGAAGATACAATAGTTGTTGCTCCTCCGTCCATCCATTTAGGGTTGCCAGTGCCCGAAATGTGGCCCAGAATGGCTGGAAGGCTGTTGTCCCATCATACTGTGGCAGTGTCGTCTGGATGATAGAGGTAGGCACGGCAGATGCTGTTGGGCTTGGGATAGTCGATTCTCTGTGCATAGCTTGAAGTTCTCGGATAGTCTTGTGCAGCACTCGGATCTGGATTTGTAGCTGGAACCAGGCCACCTCCCTCAGGACCAGATTCACCCACACACGGGGCACAGCAGTCTACCTCAATCAACTGGAGAGTCGCAAGATGGGGACAAGAGAGCCTACCCATGAATTTGTGGCAGATATCAAGAGACTGGTATCCCTGGCCTTCCCCACTGCAGACTCTACAACCCGAATAGCGATTGCCACTGGGTGTTTTTTCAAAAGCATACACAATCCAGCGACAGCTTCCATCATCGGAGCACAACAGCTATCCAGTATAGATGAGGCACAGGAAATCTTATATCACTGATCTCAAGGCTGGCAGGGTAGCTGTGCAAATTACATCAACATGTCATACATCAAATTGTAGGGCATAGCAAGATAAATAAGTTATACAGATCATCCCAAGTCATTAGAAAACTGATAACTAGAAAACATGATCTGAAGGTGTTGAGAGGCAGCTTACCTAGTTCGGTTGCATAACATTAAGTGCCAACATCTCAGTGAAGAAATAACTGTATTTAATGTGAAAATGATTTGTCTCAGACAGATGCTTAAGTGACATAAGTTTGATGAATGTCGCTTTCGTGGTTACTGAGAAAATTACAGTTGAGTGCTGGCATGAAAGCACAAATTTACTACAGTTATGTAGTAATTTCTCTTGTAGTTGAATAGACATCACAAAGGCAAGGACTTGTGGTTTCAATATTTATTGTTGCTTGTGTCATGTAGTTGATGCAGCAGATACGACATACAGTTCTCGCAAGGCAGTGTCCAGCTTCCAGGCAGCGTGAATGGGGAGAAAAGTTACCGACCAGCCCAGAGTGAGAGATGGGGCTGGTTTATAAAGGGGACCGCGGAGGTGCAAGAGAACTCTGACGTCCGAAGGCATTGTTTTCTGACTTCTGACCAACGCTTCAGAATTTCAGGCTCTGCCACATTTTTGTGGAAGAGATAACCATTTAAAGGAAGCTGCACTGAAGGTGGAACACTTTACCTGGACGTATTATACATCAAAATAAAGGGGAGGACATGACAAATCTAACTAAAACAAAGTCCCAAGTGCTACTAAATGTACAAGCCTACAACTAAGCTGTGAAATATGGCAAATCTGTGCTTTTCAACTTTACAGTCTAATAACTCACGCAATAAAATTTTGTGGAATATACTTAATACATTTCCTGAAAGATCTTTCGAAGACGAAACTGATGTTATAATTTGAAAATTCTAAAATGACTCGTTAAAAAGATATTTGAAGCCCCAGTTTGAGGAAAAGCACACTTTGCAACTTATGTTTAAAATGCATGTGTAAAAGTGAATTTTATGAACTATAAATAGTCTGATGAAGAGAAAATGGTTACTGTGTATGAAATTCACTACAGTTATTCTATCAGTTCACAGTCTTATTGTAATCTGAAACAGGGAAAGGAGAAAGTCACACAATGTATTAAAAATGTGCCACAGAAAAGTTCAGATAGACATCTTATTACATCTGAAGAAACATCACATTTGGTAAAATATAATACAGAATTTTGCATTTACACCACTCGGTGTTCACCAATTCAGTGAAAAGCAACATATGAATGAAAACAAGAGCTGGAGTTAAATGGGGCCTCAAGGGGAGGCAATTCTAATGTTACAATAAGAAAAAAAAAAGATATACCGGTAGCAAGAGAGCCAAACCAGTTTATGATACAATAGGTTTAATGAAATATACACTCAAAACACAGGTTTGGAATATTTTGCGGCCATTTTGGATTTTTGTCATCATGAGTGATCCAGAATGAATTTTAGCCTCATTGTTTAACTCAGTAACATCGAAAACCTATTTATAAAGATGTAATACAAGCATGCTTTAACCTGAAATTGAAGGTCATGTTCTGAAAAATGAAGATTTTTGATGCGGATGGGGNNTGTCTTTTCGGAGGGTATGTACAGGGGGTTAGACATTTCAAAATTCAAAAATTCCTTTTGATCCGAGTTTCTATAAGGTCTCTCCATATTTAGAAGGAGGCCTCACAGAAACTTTGGGTTATATATGAGGTGCAGAGGGTAGCTGTGTGACTTACGAGTCTTTCTCACATTCTGAACTGTGTCAGGTCTGGGGTTTGTGAGTTCTGCACTCAAGTGGGGCTGTTTACGTTGTTGTTTCCTTAGGAAGGCCCACGATTCTCTGTGTAAATGTGTACCTGGGTTTGGAGCTGGGGGCGGGGTGTAGAAGAGAAAAAAACCTAGACTAGGTGTTGCACCGTGGAGACTAGCAGTGACTTATGCATTTCATATGTACAGTATTTTATTCGTGATGTTTATTTTCTGTATATGTGTATTTTGAAATGTGATGTATAATATGTATGTTGCATTGTTAAGCAGTTTTCCTACGGGTTAAATAAAGTTTCTGTTTTCATTCTTAACATTTGGTTGTTGTGCAGTGCTTGTAAAACTTCTGTACTTTTGGCAAATTGTAGACAAAAACAGACGTAAAGATTTTTGCAAGATTTTGTGTGAATTCTCCCCCCTTCCCTCCCCCCAATTAGGGTTTTTTGGGCGGCAAGCACTGTAATTCAGAGGTAGGGTTTATACTTGAAGAAATATAGACACCAACTCATTTGTATGTGCCACATTTAGCTTTAGGATAACCAGGACATCTTTACTTCTGTGCGAAGACAACAACCGAACGAATGCGAGACATTCAGGTCCTCTGAGTCTGCATGAACTTCCACTTGAACCTGCTCTAATGTCCACCTGCAGCGATGACCATGCAGATTTCAGGGACGCCAGTTCACATTTCCTATCAATTTGACCATATAGCTAACATCTCTCAAACTTAATCACGGCCACTCATTCTGTCTTAAACAGTATAATGCATAAGGGATAACACTCATAATGCAGCCAAATGTTGACTAATGTGAATCACATCAGGGCTCCTCAGTGGTTTTGCAGCATATAAGATATGTCTTCTTAAAGCACTAACAACTTCGAGTTCGCCATCAGCATGAAGAATTTATCAGTAAGTAGAAAGTAGAGGAGATAGGGTTTCTTATATGTCACAGAAAATCAGCATGTATAAGTTTACAGTTTTCTAATGAGAGGACATTAGTCGTCATATGTTAGTTCATAGCATAGACAATAAATGAAAAGAGAAATAAAAACTTCAGAACTTAGATTATAGAATCTTAGATCAGCTTTATGAATCTATATGGCGGACCCTGCATACAATGTTTTTAGGGAACTAGACTAACTTCAAAATTTCACACATCTTCCCCTTACCCGCCTTCCCACCTTCTCTTTTTTTTTCTCGTGATTTTGAATAGTTTGGATTAATCTGTAAGTCAAAAGTGTTAGAAGTCAATCTGGATGGCTGTATGCACAACTCAGACACTGGTTCGTGACCTTTTAAAGATTTACAACATTTTGAATCCTAGAGAAAAAGAGTGATCTAATTAGATCCTAATTCACGAAAACGGAAACCGGACAACAGAAGAGTGAAATAAAACAGAGCAGGTACAACTTTACTGAACAGTTTTTATTATTGTTGTTGTTTTTGTTGTTGATGTTAGATCTATCTGTACCAATGTACCAACTATGTGAAGCTTTCCTAAACAATATGGGTGGAAGTTTAAAACCATGGCTGCCCTTTGGGGTGAAGATATTTGCCTCGATTTTCAAATGCATGTAACTATTTATATGTAGCTTGGTGTACAAACAATACTGAGAATAATATTACAATACTGTTATTTATAGTGCGCATTCCCGCGACTGGTTCTGAGCGCCTAATAGTAATACATTCACACATGCTATAGTTGGCATGTGAAATGAAAAGGAAAATAAAAACAGGCCTAGACTTGCTTTTCTTTCTTGATCGATTGTAAAACATGATAAATGAAACATGATAGGGCTGAAGAAAACAAGAACTGCGAACAGGAAAAAAAAATTTACACCTTAGGCTTCTACTACGATGCCCACACATCGATATGCACACTTAAGAATTTGCTTGAGATCTGAACCATAATCATTTGCTCGATGCACCGAATGCGTTATATTCAACATTGAACTCCATTTTTTTTTTTTGTAACAAATACACTATTTATCACCACAACTCATAGATAAACAACAGAAATTAATTTAAAAAATGAAGGCAAAAGCACACACTCCTGAATGGCAGCCGTCTTTGTTCATACGATTTGTGCGAAGAAAACGATTCATCCAACTTACATTAATAAAGTTACATGTTATTAACGGCTCCAAAAATTAGGATTTGAGAATTTTTCCCACCATAATCGTTAAGTGTTTTATGTCCATTTGGTAAAATCCCGTTAGTATTACGGACAGCATTAGGAGGAAAAAAAAAACTCTTGGGATAGTCATTGCACACTGTTAGGGATTTTCTGTCTTCCCTAATCTCACCCCTAACCCCAATCCTAATCCAAACACCCTTTGAGAAAGTCCCAAGAATTTAGGCCTACTAAGCAGACCTAGACCTGGAATAAACAGAGGTGGCGTAGATTTGAAACAAGTTACCATCGACGTTTTACTTCTTCATTCATAAGTCCCATCACATTTACAAGCCGGCATAAATTGCGTAGTTTTCAAATGGACATTAATCTTATTACACGTGTAAGATATGGCGTTGAAGTAACAACCCGGCTGTGTTTGTTTGATCCCTGCGGCGCGCGTCGCAACACGGGCCATCCTTTTATTCTGTGAGTAGTCTAGAGAAGCCAAGATGGCTGCAACTAACGCGGAAAGGGAAGAAAATAATGCCTTGACTTCCTCACGGTGACTGGCGTGCACCAGCCAGAAAAAAAAAAAACGCACCCTGAAATTTGAGAAGAGATACGTTACTGGTTGTTGTGCACTAGTCGCGATAGGGAAGTATGCGCGTCTACTTGATGTCTGTTAGAACTGTGACATTTTTTTTTTTTGCGAGGACCAGAAGTGAGAGTTCAGCAAAATGGTGGCCATCATCTAAAATTCAAAATTTGTAAGTAGAACTATTAATCAATGGCCTTGTGTTGGAGGAGGATAGGGCAAGACTCAGAAATGGTAAAGGCCTATGTCTGCTAATAAAAGAGGCAAAGATATACAACTTACAAGTAGAGCAAACACCCATTCGCACGCCAGTGCATTATTATATCGCTCTTTCGGATCAGTAACAGCCATCTTGGCTTGCCTAAAGACTGATACTTCCTTTTCTTAGGACCGCCCACAGAGAAAAAGGATCGCCCCTTTCGAGCACCCGGGGGACCAAACGTTTTCTTTAACATCACTTCCCAACATCACCAGAAAGAATCGCCCAGCACACTTAGGCCCGTGACAGACGAGATGTAAAAAACGCAGCAGGAATTATTGTGCAGTCTGGAGATACACTGTGGCAAATGGGTGCGGTCACACGAGCCACAGGCAGTAATTTCAGTCCTGGCGTAGCAGATGTGTGTCGCCCACATTTTGGTACACCGCGACACACCAGCGCATCACCATGACCAAAGCCACCCTGACTCTCCGATCGTCAATGTTGAACTGAGCTGTAACGTTAAATGTCGCCCGTTACAAAAGTAAGCGACACTTTCTGCGCAGAATTTACTGCGCGACAATTGTAGCTCGTCTGTCAAGATGCGAAATTTTGCATGCAGTTGGACCTGAAACAGAAAATGGCTGTGTGTTTTACATGAATGCACCATTCCACATGGAAAGATAAATAGGTCCGCTTAAAATCTTGTTCCAGTCTCTATTTCTTTATTTATTCATCTCACTCGAGTAGAACAGAGCGATACCGAAATTCCCTTGTGCCTCATTCAGTCCGAGACTCTCTGTCACAGTGAATTAAAAAAAAAAATATGTTGTACAAACTGGAAATCCTATGTGAAGCACAGTGCACATTATGCCTGATTATGCTCTATTGTGTGAGAGGGCACAGAATCGAAGCGAGCGAGTTTGCCGAGTGAGTGGTTTTTCTGTTGTGACGATGACTGCGAACTTTTATGTATGTCATTGTCATGTTTTTGGACGTCTGGATGCGTGTGAAGAGTGTTATTGTCTTTTGCTATGTCGTGATCCATGTTATTACTATCATGTGTGTACTGCAACCAAGACATATTTTCATGTTATGGATAATAAAGTTATTCTTATCTATGTTACTCCTGAAAGTATTGCACCCTGAATAAACTGTTTAGTGGGGTGGGACATGGGAATCATTTACGTACATTATATTGAAGAAGGACGACTAAGTACAAAGTAATGCGAAAGTGCGAATACTGTTTGGCCATTGCAGTATGGCATGTTCTTCAACTTGGTGTAATCGATTATAAAAATACTTTGCAAAATAGGCCTAAAATAAAACAGTATTCATTGGTCAGCAAAATGAGGTTATAGGTTTACACAGAATCCCATAAAATACAAATAGACTATAGCATTCAGAAAGTGCAGACTGTTTTAAACTCAAACTGTATGAAAAGATTACGTTTTAATTTTGTGATATTGACTAAACCCACACATTATATATCGCTGCACCCAGGAGTACTTCCGGTTGCTGTTTAGTTTCATTTCCTTACCGCTATTATCGTATTGCTGCAGAACGATAGTCAAACGACGAAACTTAATTGTGGTAACGAAATTGAAGCTGAAACCGAAACCGAAGCGGAAAAAGGTGTGTATGGGTATAATATTTAGCAGATTGATGCGGCAAAATCCAGAGACTCTCCGAAAGGTGCATTTTGTTGCTCAGGCAGGTGGCTCAGGCTCGACAACAGACAACAGTACACTCAACAAACCTCCCCTGCCGCTGATGATTCTCAAATCTCATCACCAAATGTCAACCCGAACCGGCTTTAGAACATAATTATGTAACCGGGTGGAAAGGCATAGTCTAGACTATTCTTCATAATATTATTATTGGAAGGATTTCCATATGTGGTAACTCCTACGGCCTTCTCTAACGACAGCACCGATTCCATGACTTGTCTACGACTAAATGAACTGTATCATCGGTGCTGTCGTTAGAGATAGCCACTCCTACAACTACGGTCAGTACCTTAATTCCGAATTTAACGTACTAATACAACGACTATCTTGAAGCACAGCACCGCAAGGATAATGATACGGTTTATTTAAATTTAGTCATAGACAGGTTATGGACTAGATCGATATTTCAACTAAATTGGTGCTGTTGTTAGAGAAAGCCAATACAACCCTAACCCTATCCCCTAATCCTAATCCTACCCTTAACACTAATGCCCATCGAGACAGGAGTATCAGTCGAAGCGAGCGTAACTCCTTATCGCCAGTTACCACATATGGAAATCCTCCCATAATATTATTAAGGAAGGAGGAATTTGAGCCCAGTCAGATATTTTTTATTGGAAGCTGTTACACACTGTCTTAGGAAGTGTGCCATTAGAGAGTTTATGCTGTAGAAGATCATATTTGAGAAGGGCCAAAAAGGCAAAATAAATCTACACTAGAAAATTCCTGTCAACCTGTCCCTACCTGAAATCGAACCCAGGGTCTCTCAGCTTGCAAGTCTGAATGTGCTACCACTACATCACAGGACACTAACTTCACAGCAATTTAATCCTTACATACTTACTGCCAGAATATTGTTCCTTAATCTCCATCTGCAAGCCTAGTGTTCACCCGTGATCCTGACACTTTTCCCAACTACTGTGTATACCTTAGGCTTGGCTTTGAAGTATGGCAGTGAGAGAGGCTAGAATATTACCTGTTATCCGCCTGTGTAAATGTTGTTGTCTATAGGCATTGTTATACAGTTATTTAAGGTGTCTTTTAATGCTTGTAAACACAGTAAAGCGTAACACAGTAATTCAGATCACCAGACAAACTCAACTGCTGCTGTTAGGTGTTTGAAGTTTTATTGTTAACAAAAGTCACACAGGCTAGGTAATAACCTAGAGTGTTACATATAGGAGAACACAAAACCTGCTCTAATCTGAATAGTGGCAGATCTAATTCCTGTAATTGGCATCTTTTCAGATCTGTGATTACATAGCAAGAGAGTGTGCTTTCTTTATCTTTAAGTTTTAACTTACATTAATGAGTAGCAGAAGAGAAAATCCTGCTCAGCATATATTGTGCTCTGGTTTGAGTTATTATTCTGTGTCTCTGTGGGCACAAAAACAAGATTTGAAGGTTTGGGTTTAGAGGAAATAAAGTCACAAGGTGATGAACATACTGAGACACTGGCTAATATAACCACTCTCTACACAGATTTTTGTCACGTATTTGAATTCAACACTTCTGCGCAACACTGACTTCAGTCATTATGTACTGAAATCAGCTCAGGAGTGGAAAGGTTTAAAATTTTTTTGTTGTCTTTAATAGCAAAAAAGTCTTGAAAGATTTAGAAATCAGTTTGTCTGCTGTAAAATATGAAAATACGTGATTCTGGCTTTTAAACTTTAATACTCTTGAGACATGTAGGCTTTCACCGTTGCTTGCTGTTATATTGTGACAAACAGGATTTATCATAGCTATGAATAGAGTGATATATTAACAGTAATCACAATCTTTATTATACCATGAAAATCATGTAGTGAAAAAGACTTTGGGGTTGTGAAATCTAGAAACACATTGCATTTTACTTGTCTACTTCTTTCATTGCGAGAAATAATATACTTTTTGTTTTATTTGATTGGTTTCTTTGTTGCAAAGAATGCAAAAATGGGTGATTATTGATTGTTAGAGCACTGTTCCAATCCAATCTCTAGACTTTGCCTGCTGTAATTGTTCATTGTAAATTGTTTCTTAGAAGTGAACCATCATCATGAGTCTATTTGGAGGAGGCGGAACCACCTTTGGCCAGTCATCTTTATTTGGATCATCCACAACTGCGGCCAACTCCAATCCTATGAAAGACTTTGAGGTAAAACATGTATGGATACTATTAATTTATCTTAATGAGTGTGGATACTTATATATTGCATGACCATCCATAGTTATTTAAATTTTTCACTTTCGTCAAATAAGTTTGTAACAATGGGTAAACACATGAGGGTTAATTAAAAAAACAACAGAAAACATACAGTTTAACAGTAAAACTTCAATAAAGATTTTATATACCTGGTGGTCCCCCGCTTACTGTGCATACATATTTATAATTTCTTCACAATTTGAGTTCACTTGGGTGCAGTTAGATTTGGTTCGCATATGCAGACTTTTGGTCAAAACTTGTCATCCTAAGATTGTGTGTCAAAGGCTATTCCACAGTATGTCTGTGCCATACATCACTGGTCTGCATGGTGCTGTGTGCACTAAGGCTGGGCAGCTCGAGTCAAAAGATCGAGTCGAGTCGATCTTTACCAGAGGCTCGATTCATCGAGTCAGCGAGTTCGGCTCAAGTCAAAAAGATCGAGTTTTGCTCCGATCTTTTTGAGTCGCTTTAATCTGGCTCGACTCAACATTAATCGAGCCACACGCTCAGCGCGAAGTTACCTCGGCAGTGTCGCATCTCCTACAATCTAATTAGATTTAATTGAGATTGTTTATGTTAAGGAAGGGTTAGCAGTGATAGCAGGAATGGGCTGGGAGGAGAAGAATCGTGACTAAGCGTTAAAGTTTGGTTTGGTACCGTCGATGCTAATTGGGTAACAAAGGGCTCTGATTTGTGAGATACTATGTGCGTGTGAGTGTGTGTACGTTTGTGTATGTGTTTATATGAATGTGAACATTTAGGGTGCCAGATGAGATTCAGTTACTGAACAACTGATAGGACCTATCCTAGACTGCTCTTTCTATAATAAAATGAAACAATAACTGAATGATTGAAAAAAATAAACAACCCTGAAATAAAAATGAAACGGCCCCCAGAAGTCAAAAGAAGGCCCGAAAAAAAACAANTCAAATAAGTTTGTAACAATGGGTAAACACATGAGGGTTAATTAAAAAAACAACAGAAAACATACAGTTTAACTGTAAAACTTCAATAAAGATTTTATATACCTGGTGATCCCCCGCTTACTATGCATACGTATTTATAATTTCTTCACAATTTGAGTTCACTTTGGTGCAGTTAGATTTGGTTCGCATATGCAGACTTTTGGTCAAAACTTGTCATCCTAAGATTTTGTGTCAAAGGCTATTCCACAGTATGTCTCTGCCATACCTCACTGGTCTGCATGGTGCTGTGTGCACTGGCCAGCTGTGAAAGTAGCTTATGATTTGCTTGCAGTTCAGAATGTGGATATTCATTGCAAAATATTGTTGTTTCTTTGAATTTTTGTGTTCAAACCATGATTCAGTCTTTCTTCATAAACCCAATAGACACAAGTAATATTGCGTCTTTTCTGAACTTTTGACTGTATTTAATTGCTTCTTTGCGCAGTACTCAGTGTCATAAACCTGAGCTTGTAAATTTTTTGTATAGATTTTGATTGATAAAGGTCCATCTCTGTGGCTGAAACTGTTTTTTATGAGGTGGGTTAATTCAGATATTTATGACTGTAAAGTAACTTGAAAGTGGAAGATTCCTTGTGTTCCAATTTATTCTAATTATATCTTCAAAATTCTTTGCATTATAACTGGGACATCAAGGAAATTTTCAGTAAATGATGTGGCACTTTTCCACTGTTATGAATAACATGATTATAAATGTAATGTTTTCTAAATAAATTGTAGGTGAGTTCTCCACCAGATGACAGTGTCAGCTGCCTCAAGTTTAGCCCAGGAACACTTCCATCAACATTCCTAGTGGCAGGAAGCTGGGATAATAATGTGAGTATACTACATACATTTAGATAGGATTATAATCAGATTATTGCTTTGTCTGTTCCTTACAGATACGGCTCAGTTTATTATATTATATATATGCGCTATGTCCCATTCCTCAGCAAACTGTCATTGGGTGAATAGACAGTTGTCCTTCATGTAAACAGGTTTACTCTTTGATAGATGTTCTCTTACAGGTTGCACTGCAGCTATGCATCTCAAACATCGACTCACAGCGTCTTTGTCAGTGGTTGACTGAAAATCCATTATTGATTTTGCATCCCTTACTTAATGTTAATTTCTCAGTTGTTCTTAAATTAATTAATAGTTTTCTTTATTATTGTTGAATAGGTCTGAAATACATTTTTTTTTTCATATTTTCCAAAGGTGAGATGTTGGGAGGTTCAGCAAAATGGACAAACCATACCAAAGGCTCAACAAACACATACTGGCCCTGTTCTGGATGTGGATTGGAGTGATGTAAGCTAATTTGTATTTATACTGTTTGGTTGTGATATCACTGTGGTGAGAAGGAAACTACACTGTTATTAACGGTAGCACTCTTTATAGATGTAATGTGATTCTGATTACCATTTAAGTAATACTCTCCATTCTCTCCATTTTACAATGAACAGAATTAATTGACTTCATGGAAGCAATCATCTTATCAAAGCTGCACTAGAGAGACCAAGCACAAGCCGCAGATCTCATGAGCTTCAATTCATGCATTTTATTACTCCACATTCTTGGGTACGGACACTATATTCTCAAATCCCTTTTTGACTTTGTCAACTTCAACACTTCATGAACTCTAAATTACGGACAGGTTCCCTTGGAATTTGAGCTCTTTAGGTTCTGCGTCACTTCTTAAATACTCATGAATGAACATTGTTTGCAGGATGGAACCAAGGTATTTACAGCATCATGTGACAAGACAGTGAAAATGTGGGACCTTAACAGCAATCAGGCCGTACAGGTTGCACAGGTAATGTAAAGATGTAATGTGATTTGATATAGTATGTCTCTGTTAATCCTCCACAACAGAAAGTAATTTGTGCAGTGAAGAAACACTCTAAAGTTTGCCGTGTAGAATTTTGCAGACAGCAAGAACTCTGTAAAATTATTATTGTGTTAAATGAATCATTACTGAAGGATATTTTTAAACTTTTCCAAAATGCTGGAGAGGGATCCCACTGAGTGGTAGCTTTACACAGGAAAGGTACATAAGGGTGGAAACTTACAGAAGGCTAACAGTGAAGGGATAATCACACATACTTTAGAAATTAACTGAAGCTGGTGTTCATATCCTTTGCAGCATGATGCTCCTGTCAAAACAGTTCACTGGATCAAGGCTATGAATTATAGCTGTGTCATGACTGGTAGCTGGGACAAATCTCTTAAGGTAAACTTGTTTGGTTATGTGCAATGGGCCTGCCAAGTTTTAATGTCACAAATAGTGCCAGTGGTAATCATCGGTGATAATGTGGGAGGACAGTCATAATGGATTGTATAAATGGTTGTTGTTTCTACTGAGATTATTTGCCCAGAAGGAGATTATTATTAATGTAAGTGTGCATTCATAAAGAAAAATGTAGCTTATTGCCATAAATTTTGGAGGAAAGAATAGGCATCAAAACTACTGGTTTGCATTTTTCTGTACAGGGATGGAAGAGATTCAATAAAACAAAGAATGCATGTGCTTTCCTTGCACATCTATGTCTGTGCAGGTGATAAGCAAAATACATATAGACACTGGTAAAACTGTTTGTTCTTTGTGATATAAATATTTTCAACATTGCTACAATAATTCCGTCTTCACTTTTCAGTTCTGGGACACAAGGTCATCTACTCCAATTCTCAGTATACAACTGCCTGAAAGAGTTTATTGTGCTGATGTGGTAAGTGAAATATTTTGTTTAAAGCCAAAACAGAAGACACTAATTTAATATGGCATTGAGTTAAACTCCATTCAGCATGTATCATAGTTCTGAATGTGATTCTGTATTGAAACAAAGTTTGTTAGTTCATGGAGGGTACCAGAGAGTTCATTCCAACAGTTTATATTTATTCTGTATTTTCATTTCACAAAGATATGCAATTTGTTGGTCATGATTCTTCTTGAACACTTGGCTCACCAGTTTTGAAACCTTTTGCTTTGCTATATAATGTATCTTAATAAACTTAGAAATGTCTGATGTTGATAACATAGTTATCAGCTTAAGGTGAGTTCTGGAGGAAACATGTTTTTTAAATTAAGTTTCAGACAAAAGCATTTTTAAATGTTCTCACATACCAACTTTCCCAGAAATACCCAATGGCTGTAGTAGGCATTGCAGGAAGAGCCATCATCATTTATCAACTAGATGTTCAGCCACAGGAGTTTAAGCGAATGGAGTCACCATTGAAATACCAGGTACAGATATTGCCAGATCTAGCTGATTTTCATCATGGGCAAAGTCAGACTTAAAATTTCACTTGTTTTTACAGTCTTAATGTTTGCCTTGAAAGGTGTCTCCCATTGAAAATGGAGAAACATAAGTCATGGTGCTGAATGATATACTAGCTTATTTTTTTTATTTTTTAAGAAGGGTTTAAGAAATGTAATTAAATAGTGTTCTTTGAATAATGTGATTGTTAATTCACATAAAACCAAATATCATTAAAATCAATGCTGCATACAAAAATCCTTGCATTAAGTTTTGTGACCATACAAATTGGGATTGAAAGTTAAAAGGTTCCAACCATCAAGAGACCATTTCTTCTTCTCTCTTTCCTTTACGTTGTCTTCTATTTGTGTTCATTGCTTTCTATGCCTGTCGATTTCTTACAGCACCGGTGTGTAAGCATCTTCAATGACAAGAAGTCAAATGCACCCACTGGGTTTGCCCTTGGAAGCATTGAGGGCAGAGTAGCCATACAGTATGTTAACCCTGCTAACCCTAAAGACAACTTCACATTCAAGTGCCATCGGTCCAATGTGGCACCCACCGGTGGACAAATACAAGACATCTACGCAGTAAGTCTTTTGCCTGTATAATGCAGATACTTGATATCAGCTGTTGGTGACAAGGCTGTTTAGGTTTGCACTGGAAATAATATTTTCAGTAATGTTGTAATTATGGCCACAGGGAATGTGATACTTGTGGTTATGATATCAGGTACCTGAACTTATTAGTTTCAACCTTGAACAGTCTCCTTGAAGTTTGCAGATGGTTTGGGGACTTTCATTTTTCCAAATCTGTCATTTGTCTTGTTTCTGGTGTCACCTTCCTGAAATCAGTTTTCTTAATTATTGTTAAGTATGTTGTATTTGAGGATCTTATTCTCTAAAGCTTCCTGTGTGTCTTGATAATGATTTGAACATCTCTTATACACAGGTCAATGACATTTCCTTCCATCCTGCTCATGGTACTCTTGCCACTGTTGGTTCTGATGGGCGGTTCAGCTTCTGGGACAAGGATGCCCGCACCAAACTGAAGACATCAGAACAGTTTGACCTGCCCATCACTGCCTGCTGTTTCAATGCACAGGGCAACATCTTTGGGTATGCATCAAGTTATGACTGGTCAAAGGTGAGTACTTACTGCCCATTATGAAAACATAGAAACAGATTTTAACTCTCCTTTAAAAAAAATATATAGAAATAGATTTTGCTGAGACATTAAATGGCTGTTACAGATAAATGTTATTTTACTTCATCCAAAAAAAAAAGAAAATATGCAACACAAAATCAAGATGCTGATATGAGCATCAGTAGAAATGAACAGGGTCCGTACGCAGTCTTGAAAAGTCTTGAAAAGTCTTGAATATTGAAATTAAAAATCAAGACTTGAAAAGTCTTGAAAATAGCACCTTTTTGACCTCTCGGTCTTGAAAAGTCTTGAATTTCACGCGCGATGTATGAACACCGGCGGATCGATAGTAATTTTTCCGGAAACGGAATCGTGCCCCGACTACTTGAGTCTCACAACAAACGATTGAAAATCGTAGGGTACAGTACAGTATACATACTGGCATTCCGTTTTGCGGTAGAGTACACAGCAGTATCGATGCTGGCGCGCGTTTCATAGTTTCGCCTTCGCCGGCACCGTTGGGCGTGTATGCTTGGTCTATTTCCCGGCCGCATACCGAAATTGCTAGATCCAGAAGAAGTTGAAACTAGAAGTCTCTTACAAAGATACCAGTCAAGGTTACCAGCCACATGAGGCTTTATGCTATTGTTCAACCCATCTCCAGACAACCTTGCGGCGTTTAGGGTTTTACTTTGATGCTGGACGAATCCCGTCATAGTCATGCGTAATGCATTGTGCCATACCCAGAGTGCCTACACATTACCTGTGTAGGCTATGTTTCATTTGGTCTGTTAGTGTATACTGTAGGCCCTT
>JAWQUT010000070.1:0-12583 GCA_033807755.1 Ellobium chinense
TCCAAAGTCATCAAAGTTATGGACAATGGTATTTGTACATAGACTAGGATCTGTGTGATCATAGTTTGTTCAGAAATCCTCTCATGACAGGAGTGGCTAGTCTAATACTAGTCTAACTGACATTACAAGAGCGGCCCTGTATCGGGCGACAGCCATTAACTATTGTAGTGAATTTCATTCATGGTCGCCTCAGTGAATTTCATTCATGGTCGCCTCATCGTGCACTCACAGTCACTTCATCAAACCATTCTCTCCTTATCAGACCCTTTATAGTTCATAAAATTCACTGTTTACATGCATTTTAATCATACGTTGCAAAGTATGCTTTTCCTCAAACTGCGGCTTCAAATATCTTTTTAACGAGTCGTTCTAGAATTTTTCTAATTATTACATCTGTTTCGTCTTCAAAAGATCTTTCACGAAATGTATTATTTATATTCCATAAAATTTTATTACGCGAGTTATTAGACCGTAAAGTCGAAAAGCACAGATTTGCTATACTTCACAGCTTAGTTGTACGCTTGTACATTCAGTAGCACTTGGCTGACTGACTGACTGAGTTTGTGTTTTACGGCGTATCAGCACGATCACGGCTATATTACGCCCTTATGGTTACTGTGAACGTTTTTTAGTAGAATTTTCCTATCAATTTTGCCCGGACAGCGGCCGCTAGGTCTACTCTTTTACGATTTTAAACTGCCAAGGGATTTTTAACGTGCGCAACGTGCACACGGGACCTCCTAGTTTTTCGTCCTTATCCGAGAAGACTAGACGCCGGCTTTCCTACTCTAAAAGCCAGAGTGTGACCGTCCTATCGGCTTCAAAACTGCAACGGGCGTCACTGTTGCAGGGTCACACTCCTAAAATGTGCAGAGACCATGTAGCACTTGGGACTTTGTTTTAGTTAGATTGTTTTTGTACAAACCACTGCACCAATTCTCTGTCAGCATTTCATGCCTACAGAAATCTGACCAAATAAGAAATATAAGAAATTCATTGTGACTGTGTTTGTTTAAATTAGGGCTTTATGACACATGAGCTTGATTTTTATGGCTATACATTGCATCTCTCTGCTTTAAAAACTAAGTAGAATTTCCCTGTTACCTTTGGCCTCACAGCGGCCGTTAGTTCAGAGCAAAAATTTTAAAACCGTTACATCCATGTGCAAAGGCAGCTTCCTAGTTTTACATCCTGATCTGGGTGTGACTGTAGACCTACCAAAAAAAATAGACAGAAAACCCATTGCCATATAACACAATCAAATCAACTCTTGAACTTTTGATTTTGGATAGCACTGCCATCAGAATCAGTGTATAATATAATGCACACTGTGAAGGCATTGTTAGGAAGTAATAGTAAAATAATGAAAAGCCTGTTTTGACCAACTAAATCATTGTCTACAGTAAAGGATGATGCAAAAGCCCATCCTGAGATTTTCACTTCCATCATTTCTTCATGTTGGGACGATGTCACTGCACGCAATGAAGTTACCCATGTCTAAAAATGTATGTCCAGTTTTGTTCAATTTTATTTTATATTTCAGTATCTCAGGTTGATGACACAGATCTGTGTAGAATTACAGCAAGATGTTATAGAAGCCAGCGGAAGAATGAAAGTCCACACCAGCTGTCAGTAAGTTATCATATGCAAAAGTGTTGTGTCATTTTATGCTTGTGCAGGAATTAAAATGAATTCATTTCGAAGAGAAGATCATTTGTTGGTGGAGAGATATGCCAGCTTTTCCACTTTAAGAAAAAAATTTGCTAGACTTCATGGGTTTGAGTTGACCTGTGCCACTAACATTTAAGATCTTGGGAAGGTTCTAAGATACTGCCCTTAAATCAGGCACTAAATCTCAGCTCAAGGCATACTTATGGTAGGGGTAGGATCAGAAAAGAGAAAGCATAGAGAGAGTTTGTCGACAATGAAAATGTCTAGAGGGATTGTCCCAAGTTGCCTTTCCTTCCTTAACCTCACTCCTAAACCTGGCTCTTCTTACTTGACCTAAATATTGGTGCTTACAAATTTTGACAGAGTTCCAAGTTCATTATTGGATGAGATTATACAGTCTGCACCTGTGTTTGGCAGCTTTGGCAGACGTTGCTTTGATCAAGTCAGTTAAGAATTCCTTACTTGTGTGTTAGTACATTATGGTATCTTCTCCTAGCCATTCCATCATCCACAGAGTGGTTGGGTTTAAACACATACAAATGCTAATGTGTCAGTGCTACAATTCATTTTTCTCCTCTTCGGTTTAAAGTAACAATGTTGTCTTTCATGTTCTAGGTGTATTTAACAGCAAGTGGAGCGGTTGACATGAGGTCATGTTCCTGTGCCATAGGGCCAGGAGGTGGCTGTGGCCACCTTTGCGGCCTACTGTACCAGCTGGCATACTACAAGTTGCAAAATGTTGAATTCATACCAGAGGTAAGCCTTCTAGATCCATTACTTTAGGAGACCAGTACATTTAATTACAGTGGAATCATAATCATATTAACATGAAATTGAACGGACCGACCAAATCTTGGTGGAAAAGCAAGTTTTGTGGTATCCATTTACAATCAAATACAAAGAAGACCAATCAAGTTTAGATTATTGTGCTTTTGAGCTATGTGTTATCAGGGATCCTGTATTTTGTCATCCCCTTTGATTGAAAGGGAAAACTGTGCATGACAGTATTTGCTCCCTATTTTCTTCTCTCTGTCATTTTTTTCCCTCTGTCACCTCTCGTTTCTTGGTATCACAGATTTTAATGACATTCTTGGAAGGTCAGATGTTAATACACTGTATTTAGATTACGCATGCCATACATGTCAGTGGAGCAGTAGTGTAAAATGCTACTATAGAAACACATGTCAATAAGCTGCAAACTGTGCAATCATTCCTGTTTGGTGTATAACAGTGAATACAAATCATGGATGTTCTCCATATTCAGTTTGGTGGGATTGAGTCTTTTACCTGCAGGTGGAAAATTGTAAGGAACACAGTATTAACTTCATGCCATTTATCATCTTATTGAAACAGGATGTAGCCAAGACGTCGATGAGGCAAACTTGGCATGTCCCACGAGGAGAACACATTACGGGACAAGCGGTGTCTTCGTTGGAGGTGCGCGGGTACCGTAAAAAGGTCCAGCCGACACGATCTGCCATCTCCACAACGCTGACTTATTGCCCCGTGACAACACCATTGCCTCCTCAGGAGGAGCTGGTCAGCAGCCTTATTGAGGCTGGCTCAGCTTCAGCTTTTCCAGCAGCTGTGAGCATGTCATACCAACAGCTGTTGTTGAGACTCGCTTTGGCTGTGTCCCAAAAGGCAGCCCGCTCAGTTATCTGAGCCCTCTAAATCAAGACAACTTGCTGTTGTTTTTGGACAGGGGTGATTTCCCACCATTTCCCCATCAGAGGGTGATGGTGGTAACCTACCACCATGTATTAACCAGAACACAGCAAGAAAAGTTCTTGTCACTTCAACTGACAGAGGATGAGGCAAGGTCGCTGGAAACAGAAACCAGAAATCAGGCCAGTGACCCAAAATGGCACCGATTGAGGGAAAATCGGCTGACGGCATCTAGATGTGGAGAAGTCATTGGGCGAACAAAAGGTAAGTTACCTTAATTAAATGTGCAATGATACATTGACAAGTTTGGTAACCAGAATGAATTTAAAGAAATGCAACTGTTGACGCCAACAAAAATCCAGGCATTGAGCTCCTGCTTGATAAAGCAAGTTCACTTACATTTTGACCCCTCTTGATACAGTACTGACCATCTCAGATATTTATCAAACATAAATGATCTAACACATATTATACCATCAAAGCAATTAATATGTTGGAAATAGGAAAAATTTGATCCCATGTTCCCTCCCTTCATTATCATTGTAAAAAATTCTGTGTTCTGTGTTGAATGGGACTGTGCAAGTGGAATTCCAGTATTTTGGAACGTGGTCCTGCTGCATGTAGTGAAGGATCTGCCTACTAATGACATATTGGTATCAAAGTTTCTTGTTTTGTTTTTTTCCAGCTATCCAGGCTTTTTCACTGTAGTCACAGTATTGTGGCTATGAGTGGGTTTATAAATCACATTGGGGGTTATTATGTGGTGCTGTTTCTGGGTCATATAAGTTGAGGGGGGAAATGTGTAGTGTAAATTTTTAAGGGATTTTAGGCATTTCTTCGGTATGCAGGAAAGATTAAGAAAGTGGTGTATTTGCAGGGCAGATTTTGAAATGTAATGGGGTGAATTATGCCATCTGGAAGCTGAATTTGAAAGTACGACTGTGTTTCATATTATCAAATCATCTACATTTCTTGATTCTGCCAACAGATTTTGAGGTGCATGCGAAAAGACTGAGGAGTGGCGCAACTACACCTCCCAAGCCATGAGGAACGGACTGATGAATGAACCAGTGGCTGCAAAGGCATATAGCCAGGTACTGTTATTATTTAGTCACTTACTAAAAGCACAGCTATATAGTGAAGTTGCAAAAGTGTTGATACTTTTGCTGTCTCAACTTGCAATTTTATAGGGGGTGGAAGGTGAAGAAGGTGTCTCGTTGCTGCTTTAAGAAACAAAAAAATTTAGTTCTTAGATCTTATTTCAATGCCTTGGGTATATAAGCAGCAAATGTTTGAATACTTTCATCAGATTCTGTGTCTTTGTAGACATTAATGGGCCATCAGTTTAGTAAAAGTCTATTTTGTAGACAGTAGAGGATGTGAAGGATATTAATGTGTGTGCGTAAACATCATTCATCAGATATCATCTTTAATTGCTTTGTGTAATCTGATGTTCCTTCACGCGTGCATTGGTTAAAAGAAACTGGCTGTCAAAGGACAAAGTTATTTTGCCTCCGATTTTTGTTTTTCATGCGTTTGCCTAATACAATTCCCCCTTTTTTTTAAAAAACAGATGAAGGATAATAAAGTTGACGTCCTCCCGTGTGGTGTGGTGATCAATCCGGAGGCATTTTGGTTGGCGGCCACACCCGATAGAAAGGTGATCGACCATAATGCAGACGAACCGTACGGGCTGCTGGAAATTAAATGTCCAGATATGACCAAGAAAACATCTCTGTCAGACCTGCCATATATGAAGAAGGTGGGCGATACACTCACATTACGAGAATCTCACCTGTATTACTACCAGGTGATGATGCAGATGGCTGTCACTGGCGTGACATGGTGCGATTTCTTTGTGTGGAGTGAAAAGGGCAGTCATCTGCAGCGAATACCCTTCAGTATCAACACATGGAATAAAATGAAGCAGGCCCTGGATAGTTTCTACTTTACATACTTTTTGGAGTGAGTTTCTTTGATAATGCAGAGTTTGAGATATTATATGCATACATAGCTGTATTCTACATTTTGCAGGAAAATAAGTTGTTGTAAATAATTGTTGTAATGGTACATATTTTTTTGAATATTTATTTAAAAGTAGTTTTTACCTGATTTTATATTGCACAATGACCTTCTTTTTATAAATTTATAAGTCTGTGNTAATTGCTTTGTGTAATCTGATGTTCCTTCTCGCGTGCATTGGTTAAAAGAAACTGGCGGTCAAAGGACAAAGTTATTTTGCCTTCGATTTTTGTTTTTCATGCGTTTGCCTAATACAATTCCATTTTTTTTTTTAAACAGATGAAGGATAATAAAGTTGACGTCCTCCCGTGTGGTGTGGTGATCAATCCGGAGGCATTTTGGTTGGCGGCCACACCCGATAGAAAGGTGATCGACCATAATGCAGACGAACCGTACGGGCTGCTGGAAATTAAATGTCCAGATATGACCAAGAAAACATCTCTGTCAGACCTGCCATATATGAAGAAGGTGGGCGATACACTCACATTACGTGAATCTCACCTGTATTACTACCAGGTGATGATGCAGATGGCTGTCACTGGCGTGACATGGTGCGATTTCTTTGTGTGGAGCGAAAAGGGCAGTCATCTGCAGCGAATACCCTTCAGTATCAACACATGGAATAAAATGAAGCAAGCCCTGGATAGTTTCTACTTTACATACTTTTTGGAGTGAGTTTCTTTGATAATGCAGAGTTTGAGATATTATATGCATACATAGCTGTATTCTACATTTTGCAGGAAAATAATTTGTTGTAAATAATTGTTGTAATGGTACATATTTTTTTTTTTAATATTTATTTAAAAGTAGTTTTTACCTGATTTTATATTGCACAATGACCTTCTTTTTATAAATTTATAAGTCTGTGTATGATCTTTAATATGGTTTTACCCCACCCTGTTTTTCAGTAAATGTAAAAGAAGTATTGTAATGGGGTGTACTCTAATGTCTTTTCATCTAGAAATAGTCACTTCTTTCTATCTCTGTAGATTATGCCAAGCTACTTTTTATGAATTCCTATGTCTGTTTAAGATCTTCTTGAGTTTTGAGAGGCAAAGGTTTACTACTAACACTAATACTTTTATTGGAAACCTCTAGGTGTATGAATATGTGACATCCTTTTTCTTGTAACTATTTTCACTGCCATGGGGTTTCCCTCAATCTAGATTTAAAGCAAAATTTATTTCACCCACTCATTTCATAAATCTAATATCGAGCAAACCTTAACTACAGATCCTCTATCTGTTTGAATTTATAATAATGCCATGTTACCTTCTTGAGACTCAATACGTTTTATGAAATTGTCTAGTTTTTATGGCAGCTTTTAATATCTGTTGTAGTTTTTGCGATAAACACTTTGGGGCCTTTGAACACAGGGGAAAAACATTGTGTCTGCAATATATCATTTTCAATAATTCATGTATAATAAAAAATTAAATTTGATTCTTGAGGCAATATGTATTGTATGGAAAGGCTGCAGAGTTTTAGTCTTTCAGTTTGGTGGTCTACGTAGGTCCAGTCTTGAAATTTTTCAACACACTTTTCTGCAAATTCAAAATTGCCACGGTAGAAAATCACTCACATTTGACATTTGGGCCAAACCTCTGTAGCAATGCATACCAAATTAAACTGTAGAATATTGGGTTTGGAGGAGTTTTGGCCACTAGAAGGCTGGAATAATTGCACCAAGATTATGGTGAGCATTTCTGCAATATTTTTTTAGCAGGTCACTATATAGAGGTACCATAAACTGATTTTTCACAATAAACGTGTATCTCATTCTTTTGCTTTTAACTGAAAAGTACTAATGATTCTGAGAATTTTGATACCAAATTCAAGACTGTATCTTAATTTGTAAGAAAGTTACACAAATTTAAAATGTCGAGAAATTTGTCTTGTCGCGTTGTTTGCTTGGTGCCCAACTTTGACGGTGTGGATTTCATAAAATATTCCACTCACACTCCCATAAGTTCATAAACTCACAGTCTATGACATATTGAACAAACTCAATTTTTTTCATGGATGTCATAATATAATAAAACTGAATTTTATTAATGTAAACATGGCTCCTGGCCACATTTTGCAAAATTTATCAGGGGTGACAAAAACATGGAATTTCATCATTTTTCAAGACATCATAAGTCGTCAACAAATTCACTTACACAAATCATAATTATATCAAACTGAAGGATTTGCTAACAAAAATAATGCATACATATCCTGCACTTAATCAGCAAACAAACCATGTATGATGTAATTGCTGATTTTACGAGTTATGCAAGTCGATTTCAGGACATAACATCTGCTTCAAATTTAAAAATAAGTTGTGGTATACAAATCAAGATTATCCAAATATGTTTGGTTTTAGTAACATTTACTCATAATATCCATAGAATATATAGAAATATAGGATATAAATTTCACTGAAAAGTATCATTTCTCAGTTCAGTTGAGGTCATTACATCCAATTTATCTCTGACATTAAACTCAATGTTTGATACCATTTGCTTCAGACTGAGAGCAGATCCATATTATAGACATATTATGACATTAAAATACATGTTTGAGGGGAGCATGATTCTCAGATCTGGCAGGAGCATGAGCACAAAGCATGTTGCCGTGAATCTGCATCACGGTGATAGTTTTCCCACTTCAACATACCTCACCCAGTAACCGATACAGTAAAAATAACTATGCCATCATGACGAGCTTTGAATGAACTTTTTATTGATATATATAATTCATCTAAGTTTATTTCAGATTGAAATTAGAAAACAGTGTGTGTAAATCACATAAACTGCAATTTTCTCTATGATGGGCTGCCTAAAGCGGCAGTTTGCGCTACTTACTTTATATCATGTACATAACTATGTATAGTACACTCATGGTTTTAGTCTTCAGCATTATAACATTTCCTGAACTACAGTCAAGCATGGATATCTCTGACATACTGAAATCAAAATCATGATTCCTTAAAACAAGTCTCTATCACAGTGCTCCTCATATTCATTAACATATATATGGCAAATTTGAATAAGATGACATGGCCTGGAAGAGTCGAGTTATCTGTGCTTGATTGTATGATATAAGAAAAACTTGTAACTAAATAAATATGTACACAGATATAAATATGTATGGCATCATTCTTTAACCGTTAATACCGTTACAAAAATGTTTCTATTACTTTATTGACTCTTGAATACATAAATTCCAAGAATTCTAATGCCTACTTTATTGAACCGGTATGTACA
This sequence comes from Ellobium chinense, assembly GCA_033807755.1. NCBI lineage: Eukaryota > Metazoa > Mollusca > Gastropoda > Ellobiida > Ellobiidae > Ellobium > Ellobium chinense. The sequence goes on from JAWQUT010000070.1 coordinate 8,613, forward strand.
GAATCGAACAAACGTTTAAATATGTTAATTTTAAGACAGCAGACACTAATCTTCAAGATCATCGTCATCATCAAAAGCTACCTCTGGGGTGGCACTGGGCACGTACTTCTTAACTAGTGGCCTTTTAAAGTTTGATAATAGAACTGCTACTGTCCAAAGCTGTGGAAGACTGCCAAGGGTGTTAAGAGCAATAGGCTTGGCAAACAACTGGTTCAGCTTTATTCGCTGGATTGCTCTTTCCACGTGAATCCTCACTGAGGCAATCAGCTGATTTTCCTGAATTTCCTCCTGAGTAAACTGCCCAGAGACATTCATAAAGGCAGGAATATTCAGGGTACAGCCAATTTCTTGGAGGTCTTTTTGTAGTGTAAAGCCTTTGTCAGCCATCACACCATCACCAGGTTCTAATAGGTCTAAAAGACCACTTTTACGTACAGTTTCAACATCTGATGTGTTTCCGGTGTACAAAGGTGACACAAATGAAACAGTTCCATGTGGTGTGATGCCTATCAAAGACTTTACAGTGAAAGTGCTCTTGTATGCAGAAAACAACTGTGAATTTGTAACTAATGAAGATGGACATTGTATTTGTATTTCTGTGCAGTCAATGATAATACGTGTTTTTGGAAAATTTTTTTTAAACTCTTCTGGCATATGAGCGTCAATTTCTTGTCGAGAAGGCCAAAAGCTGAATGAGCCTAAAACAACAAACAGAAAATTTGCCCACGAAATCAATTTTCGGCTCACAGTTTGGTGGCTGACAGAGAATCTGTCAGCAAGCTCCTCAGTGGCATAGCCCCTGCGAAGACGAGTACAAAACATAAAAAATTCATCAATTAGAACCATGATAGATCTTTTTGTCTGAGAACTTGAAGCTGCTGAACAAGTTTCCTGAAAATAACATGTGCGCATGTTTCTTGCACTGGGTGCAATATAATTAAAAAAACATTCAAATGTAGTGAGATCGGGAAAGCCAGTATAAAACTGGATTTGCTTCTTATCTTTGGAGAAGCGGTGAAGGCCAAATCGCTCCATCTTGAGGGCAGTCACCTCGGCTTCTTTGGCCTTCAGCTTGTTCTCTGTTTCTTTTAGCAGTGCTTCCTTTTCCTTAAGGGCTGCCTCAAGGGCCTTGATGCGGCTCTCAGCATCATTTGTTCTGAATGGGGCAAAAGGAGGAAAGTGAATTTAAAGAGTGAACTATTACACTTAAATGTGTTTATCCTGAAAACATTTCATATGGAAGTAGTAAGTTTACTAAATGTTTTGATAACCCCGACTGTTTCCTATATGTGTATATTTATTTACATATATATATATATATATTTATTATGCTTATTATAGAATGCTAGCATTGTTATGTTTTTTAAAAATGGGTATTACAAAACCATTTGAGTTACTTGTCATTGATTCATGAAAAAATCTTATTTCAAAATCCTTACGCCCTTTTCTCTGACTATATCTAGCAAATGAAAGAAAGGGTCAAGTTAAGAATAAACAGTATTATTTTAGTTTAAGAAATCAAAACCTTTAATAAACATAGTTATCCATCCACTGTCCATTAGCAGTTATATATTAAATGCAATCAACTTTCATTCATTTGAATGTCAATCAAAAACACATCTGTTCACCAAGTATCTTCAGAGTAGACACTCTGCCACATACATGAAATGCTTGCTGTCTCATTTGAATGTCTACATATATGCCTGTAATGCATAGTGCGTGAATGTGTATGTGAGTTTGTGATATGATGTGTTTGTCCGATAGTGGTGTATGTATTGTAAAGTGTCTCAAGCTTTTCAACAGGCACTGTAGAAATCCTTTTGTTATTATTATTAAACTGATGAATGCCATGGCATCATCAAGATGAGTATGTGTGAAAACAAAATAAGTTCTGACTTGTGCACATTATAATTAGACTATATGTGACAGCCAAGTTTAAAAGGTTCAAAGGTCTGCCACTTAGAACAGTAGATTTCTTGCAGGTTCAGTCATGCTAAACAGTCTATATATTATCACATTAGTGAAGATAACATTTACTTTCAAACCTGGTTATATATAAAATATTCCGGCTATTCCAAGGACAAATATAAGGACTCCTTTAAATAACTGGCAAGTATGAAAATTATATGTACCTAGACAGCATAACTTATTTTAAATTATAGGCTACTTTATATATATATATATAAATGCTGGCTGATGCTTATAAACTCTGCTTATAGAGCAGACACCCTAAATGTTAAAAAGATTGCTATGTACAATACTTACATGTTATGCATCTTTACAGGAGACAGCGGTAGCCTTTCAGCTTGCACTTGCTGTGTATGTCTGCAACAGATAGACAAGAAAGAAAAATTAGCAATTACTAAGAACAATGCTTTGTTATGCAGTGGAAGTTGAAACCAAAGTATAACTCCTTAATCTGAAATATTTTGTAACGGTTCTCATAATTTTCCAATTGTTCTATGTAAGCTCATGTACAAACAAGAGATTAGTTGATAATTGATACCTTTCGACCAAAATGTCATAACTTAGTAATTCATATTTCCTCATCATGCTCTGCTCCTCACTGAGACAGCGTTAAATTAGCAGTGAGCAAAATTAGCTGGACATTGGTAACACACTTCAATGATCATTTCTACATGCGGTGTATGGTTTGGAAGGAAGAGTAAGGCTAAGAAATGTGACCATGCATGGATTGTGGGAATTGTCCAATATTTTAGAAGATCACAATATTTATGGTAATTTGTGTGGTCCCTTTAACTTCAGTTCACTTGGTTTGCACTGTGTATCAAATGCTTATAATCTTAAAAAAAAAACAACATGATATAGTAACGCTAGCTGACACGCCTATGCAGCTTGCTGGCAGTGTGACCTAGTTTTACCAATGTTATAGCGGATCAACACATAGTGCCTGACAGTTAGGACCAATTGCCAGGATACACGGCTGCATAAATACAACTTCGGCAGGTAGAGGTTGGTTTGAGCGATGCATATATATATACTATTGCCGCACAGAACGGTAGCGAGCACAGTAGTACTATCACCGCTTCACGAGGGTTAATTAATGTCAGCAACACTGCAGTTTCTCGCCAATTGCAGAATAGCACATCGTTTTGTCTTGGGTGTTTCTAATGCTCTCTTTTAAGCCTGCATTGAGGCAGACATACTCACCTGTGCTCAAGCTCATCCCCTTCACACAAAGGACTGTCATCAAGAACATAGTTTTCTGTTGAAGGTCTAAAGGGAAAACAAATTCTTCAGACGTTATTTGCACAATAAAAATGCAGTGGATCATAGATAATGTGTATACCTTGCGACCAAGCAAAAGTATACTTATAAACAGAAACATGTATTTATGTATATGATGTGTATAAACTATACATGTGTCCTCAAAGAAGAAAAATCAGAAATAAAATTACTGTACTCAGTATCTGTTTTCACATACTGAGTGTGTCCATATTAAGTGTGCTCCACTGTAAATTTATTAAAGCTTAGTGGAGAAATGCATAATATACTTATTTTTTCAACCACTGTCTTTTCAATAAGAGACAACAATATGACAGTTCTGTTGCATTACTTGATATCTGTTTAATAAACATACTGTATCATTTGCCAGTTCAGCTGGCGCTGAATGTCTTTGTGCTCAAGTCATATCTTGTATGTACTATATTAACAATAAATATATTTTCATTTTCTAATATGTAGCTTTATTTTTTTGTGTAGATTAAGCTTTTAATTTTGACAGGAAGTGGGCTGCTAAATTCCGCAGCACGACAACTTGCTGTTACAAAAGTTACTATGATACAACATTCAGCATTCGATAAAAGTAAATTCACTCACATTCTAAAGATTAAACAATAGAAAATGTAGTATTTGGGGAGGAGAAGGATTGAAGGAAATACAATACTTTCTTATATTCTTGAGATATGAATTAAAAGCGTACGACTGCAGGTAAGGTTTAACTTTCAAAG
>JAWQUT010000070.1:19911-35986 GCA_033807755.1 Ellobium chinense
ATATATATATATATATATATATATATATATATAAATTACTGTGATCTTCTATCTATCTTCTTTACCTATCAAAAAAATGTAGAGGTTTGACTGGTTCTTATATCCCATTTCTGCAAGCTAAACCACATTCGCCGCATTGCTTTGTTTTGAGCAATAGGCTGAGGCTAAATATCTTCGGCGAATGTGGAATAAGCATAATGATATGGGATAAAAATAATGAAAGTGCATGGTGTTCTGAACGGGAAACTGCTAAGAGCTGAAAACTCCAACAAGTTTAAAAAATTTATTAGGAATAAGCCCAGTCCAGAGCTGTGCCTACTCACTCACTCACTCACTCACTCACTCACTCACTCACTCACTCACTCACTCACTCACAAACTCGCCCACCCACCAACCTACCCATTCACTAACTCATCCACTGAGAGCATCTTACTCTTTTCAGAGAACGAGACTCATCATGGGGATGAACCCATCAGCTATTGGTGCCTCTGTCATCATTGGCATTGCATTTATTCTCATCGTCGTCGGTTTGGCTACCACAGGATGGGTTACAGACTGGGGTCTGTTTCAATACTGTCCAGGGTCGATGTGCTTTGACATCCCAGGTAAGAAATCGTTGAAAATCATGATTTAGCTTTTCTTTTTTGAGACTTCGCTGAACATTATGACTTAGCTTTTCTTTACTGAGAATTCGCTGAAAGATATGACGTAGATGTTTTTTTACTGAGAATTAGCTGAGAATTATGACTTAGCTGTTCTTTACTGAAAATTCGCCGAAAATTATAACGTAGTCTAGCGATTCATTACTGCCATTGTCTTTTTCCTCCTTCTCCTCTTCTCCTGCGAACAAAGTCATACGGCCAAAGCAAGGTGTACCGGGAATGGGTGGGTTTTTGCAGGCCTGCCTCATTATCCCACAGCTTCGAACTTAGGGACAAGAAGTTGGGAAAGGCCAGTATTTTTAATGTGCTAGCCAGGTCCTAGTGAAGATATCCCTCAGTTCAAGGGGGAAGGGGAATGGGAAAGGGGGATATCTTATCTGGTGAGCGGGATTCAAACAAAGACGGATAATCTCTTAAGTCGTTTACTTAAGAGAAAAACTGGTAGGAAGGAAGACAAGAGTTTATAATAAGCATTGAAAAGTCGGAGAAACAAATTGAAGGAGTTTTGATAGAGGCAAAAATGTGGACTGAAGTCGATGATATATAAAGTGAAGAAAGAGAAGACAGTTCAGGTTCATGTTTTATTTACAAATATCTATTTAAGAAAAAAAAAGCCAGACATAACTATCAAAGTGCTGAATCACACACACTCTATTCTTTGTTGGAGTTTTACATTTCACAAACACGGATGATGTATTTTCTATTTTGTCAAGATTCAACATGTCATGTGACCATTTAGGAACTGGATTGATCAGTTAGTACCAACGTGGCCAAACACAAATTTCTCGCTCAGTTCCTCCCACTTCCTCCCTCCTCCTCCTAACTCCTCACTCTAGTCCTCTACCCCGTTCAGTACACCTTTTGACCTAAAGATCCTATCCTAGGCTCGATCCTGAATCGGCGGGTCGATTTATCGAGCAACAAGAAAAGATCGCCTCAGTTCAATCCTTTGAGTTAATGCGCCCAGCTTTGTTGCACAAACAGAAGTTTGTCCGTGTTGTCTAATCTACGACATTTCTGAGCTGTTATCAATGCTGGACAAGATACTTTAATAGAGAAAGACATTTTTTTCCCCTTAGTTCACCTTATTCTCTGCTAATAATGTTTCTTACATTTTTGAGATTCTGAGAAAACGTATGAGCTTAAAGCTTCTCTTGCTGTGGTAATATACTTTTCTCCCCAACAGTCCTTCTCTCTGTTTACCTATTTCTGTAAAAGAAAAAAAAACAGACTTGTTTTTCTGCGTGTCATTTGTTTCCGAGATTCACCCTTCTGGTGTTTTTCAGAATCTGTTAAGCCGGATGAGTTAAAAGCTATTATTGCCATGGTGATTCTGGGAGTTGTTGGTGCAGCATGTGCTCTGATCTGCATCATTGTCTTCTTAGTCTTCGGCGCTATGGGCAAAGAAGGAGGATTTACGGGTCTCCTTCCCGGGATGACTCTCGTAGCTTCCGCCGCCGGAGGTAAGACCTGGATTCGTATCATTTATCAGACACAACAGCTGGACAGTTCATTCAAAAATATAATGACACCATCATCAAAGGGCACGTGGCCAGATTTATGAAATATATTCATAATATAGGATGGTTTAGTTGTTGTTATTGTTATTGTTATTGTTGATATTGATTTTGTTGTTGTTGTTGTTGCTGCTGCTGCTGCTGTTGTTGTTGTTGTTGTTGTTTTTGTTGGTGGTGGTATTGTTGTTGTTGATGTAGCTCTTGTTGCTGAACTTATTGTCATGTCCGTTCTCCAAATGGCGTTTTAAAAGTGGAACAAGAAGGTCGATTAACCGATTGATGACTGCTTGATTGATTGATTGATTGATTGATTGATTGACTGGTTGAGTGAGTTGGTGGGTGAGTGAGTGAGTGAGTGAGTGAGTGAGTGAGTGAGTGAGTGAGTGAGTGAGTGAGTGAATGAGTGAGCGAGTGAGTGAGTGAGTGAATCGGTCAGTCAATCAATCAGTCAGTCAGTCAGTCAGTCAGTCAGCCTGCCCGCCTGACAATCTTTTCATTCGTGGGTGTGTCTAAGTCAACATCCATCCATCCATCCATGCATCCATCCATCCATCCATCCATCCATCCATCCATCCATCCACCTAAAACCTATTCTCACTGTTTTCTTTCCAGGTATATTTACCCTAATAGGCTGTATCATCTTCGCTGCCACGTACTACGACACAGCCAAACCAAGTTATTCCTTCTTTCTCGCTCTATTTGGCGGCATAGCTTTGATCGGGGGAGGTGTTTCTGCCTACAAGGCAAAGAGTTCCGGGGTTGGGGCTTCATAGACTGTGTGATTTTGCATAACTGATTTTTGTTTTATGCAAAAGAAACATAACCATGATGTCAAAAAGAATTTAAAAGATTTCCCAAGTTGGACAGTTAAAAGTTTGAAAGATTCTCGGATCAGGGGAAATTCACGATTTCTAATCGTATGTACATGAAAACCTGCATGTTTGTTGGTCCTATGTTACATTTACAGTTATGTTCATTTAAAGTTGATCAATATAATATGCAGTATAGCTAATGCAATTGTTAAGAACAAAAGGACAAAAAGAACGTGAAGAAATATGTTATTCTTATTAAACGAAAGACAGCCAAACAAAAAAGAGCAACAAAACCAGGAACACTAAATGCTAAATGCTTTTGAGCGTGTAGTTCAAAATGATATAGATTTGAAAGGTGAACATAACTTGCTCATTTTGTTTCATTGCTTGTATGTCTGATTTTTTTTTTTTTAATAAGTAAGTGGAGAAGGCTCTTTCTAAATTCAGTGTTGTCTCATTAAAATTAAAATGGGCTTTGGTAACGATATTCTTTTTTATCCAGTCGTCGTGAAAAAGGGAGGCTTTTGGCATTTACAAAACACAGTTATGCAAAAATAAAAAAAACAACCCAAAAACCAGAGACAATCAATGCAATACTTGCAAGCATGCATGAGCAACATAATCATGGAGGATAAAAATTGGGCTTCATACTTTTTTTCTGTTAGGATCAGTAACTGAGACCGAAAGCTCATCAGTAACAAATATAATAAGTCATGCTCATTCCACATTTGCCTATTAGAGGTCAATTTTGAGATTCTGAGAAATTTAGCGCTCTAAACCTATTGTTCAAAACAATACAATGAGGTAGATGCGGTTTAGCTTGTAAAATGGGACAGAATAACAGGTCAAAACTACATCAGGAAAAAGAAAATAAATGGAAGATTATGGTGACATAACATCTTAGATCATCAAACAAATGTCTTAGGCAGATGTAGAAGCAGCGTGACGAATAATTGTATTCTGCTCAGGCACTCTAGGTATGAGGATGCCAATGTTTTTTTCACTATTGGCTATATTAGGTTTTACACCTCTCATCAACTTATCCAGGGGTCCCAGGAAAATATACTTTCCAAACATGTTGTTTAGCTCTTCCTCCAAATTTTGACACAAAGAAAAATGCCCCTCAACCACGTAGCTTTTGGGAACTTAGGCAGTGAAGCAGATCACCTAATATTTTAGGTCTTTTCACTCAGTAAACAGGGTAACCTTACTCACCTAGCAACAACCACAAATTTATACTTGAGTTGTTAAACCTCACCTATTCTGAGTCTACACATGTATTTGCACCAACCGGTATCTAAGTCTTTGAAATTAAAATCCAATCCCTTTCCCACCTCTCCACGGCCAGTTTTCTGATTTTTATAGGGACTATTTAAAATCGAATATTTTTTTGCCAAGTGTTACTGGCATCTTCATATCTCTAGGTACAAATTATTATACACACATATATTTGAAAAGCGTTATGGCCTGTGGTATACTATGTAAACAACATTAAATACATAATTGATCCACAAACCTACAATATGACATTGCTGTGCAAGAACGCGCACTCACAATTTTGGTGTTACAATAATATCTTATTAATGTAATATGCCAAAATGCGTGAGATGGTCTAGGCTCTATAAACACATTATATATTATGCCTGAACACTAGTGCACCTGCTTATATTACTGTATTGATGATTTCCCATGTGAAGCAGCGTGGCTGAACGTTTAAGTCGTTGGACTTGAGATCTAAAGATCGTGGGTTCGATTCTCGACGACTGTCATGATGTAAGTGCCTTGGGAAAGCATTTCATTCACATTTTCCTCAATCCACCCGTCTGTAAAATGGGTATCTGGCTACGGGCAGTGGAAGATATTATCAGAATGACAGTGATCGGCCCCTGTAAATGGCAGCGGCACTGTATGCTCCCCAGGGAGCTGAGAAGATCATGGAATGATCAGGCCTGCTGAGGTACTAATAGTGTGAAGTCGCGTGAGTGGGCATTAGCCAGGATACGAGACTTATGATCCGCATTATTATTATTACTTCCATATGACTAGATATTTATTCAATTATTGGAAATTCCGTTATTCCATCTGTTGTTGATTCCGTCCTAATGCAGCAAAGAATCAGACTGTGATAAATTTGTTGACCTCTCTCTTCATCATATTTACTCTCAGTCCTACCACCATCATTACCATCACTATGATTATAATAAAATTTATCATCGTGGTATAATAATATTACATTTTTTTTTCAAAAAGAATAAAACTAGTTACATAGGTCTACCAGTTTGATATCAGCAACGAAAACGAGAGGTGGAACATATTTTTTTGCTCTGTGTGAGATATCAGTGGTCGTATGCATAATCTTTACGTTAGTTATCGCACTGCACAAACTTTGAGAAACTCCTAAAACATCAGTTCGCTGTAGTTAACACAATACGTTGATTAACGCAAGGATTATATGGTATGGCGCAGAAAAACATCGATTCCCATTGAACCAACCGTAACTTTTAAAAAATTCAATGAAACACCTTAAAAATGCACAAATAAAATGTCTAGCCATGGGTCTCGTTTTCTAGGAAAAAAGTTAACTTTTCAATTGAAACAAACAAGTAGCAGTCTAATAAAAAACATGACCAAATTTGTGTTGCAGCAAAAATGTGCGCACATTGTACACACTGACATTTTAACATGACATGCTCAGGGAAATGCTTAATGTGCCGTCCTCTTCTTCCAATGCTAAGTCGCATCTTTTTTTAAAAAACGCTGTCTACAATGCGCTGGCATACTTTAACAGCAATGTCTACGGACCTCAGATGATTGACAGTTGAGATTTTTAATGGTGCCATTCTTTGTGTACTTCTTCAACCATGTATAGATTCTGCATTTTTTCAGACCTCTCCAAAAGTGACACCCAAACCTGTTGTTAAATTTAACGATTGTTTGCTTGATTGATTTTTTAATATCAGGTATTCTTCACAGTATAACCTTTCTGCTGATTTGTCCAAGGCATCTCTGTTTGAAGTGAAAATCGGTTAAAGCTTTCGTAAACAAACTTCCGATTTCAGTACCCGTTTAAACCAGACGATGGTGCAAACATTCGGTGCGGAATACCAAACATTTTTAAGAACCTAGACCTTGTGAACGGAAAGCCAGGAATTCCATTATGACATACTGTTATAATTTTCAGAAAAAATCACACTGACATTAGTTAGATTAATGCAACCTAATGAGTTTATAGATTCTCGGGTCAGGTTCAGCCAGTGTAAATTGAAGAATGTAACTTTAAAATTAAGAGAGTTACGAAGGATACAGTGGGTATCATTTTTTTTTTTCTGTGTCACTCTGTACATACGGCCACAATGTTAGAATCCTATCATCGGAAGGTGTCGCGGTGGATATTTTTTTGGTGATGTTCAAACTATACCCTCCTGCTAGTGACCTGAAAAGACGCTACATCTGGTCTCTGACATAGTTATAAAAGTGCCGAGAAATTATTTCAAAACCAAAAACAAACAAAGATAAATAATACTGAAAAATGGTCTTCTCATCATTATCCTCATACAGTATATAACTATACTATAATACATACGGGTTCTTGAAGATGTTAACAGTTTGGGGCACGTGGCACATTTGAAAAGGCATTTCCGATCCGGAGGACCAACGGCACTGTCTTATAAATTTTCTCTACGCTATGTGAAGAAGGAAAGCACTTTTCTCCAGTGAAATAATATGTTTTCTCTAGAAGAAAAGCAAAATAAAACAAGAGAGGTTCGCGTGGCAAGAGGATTTCAACTCGATGTTTACAATGTGAAGTGATATTTGAAATCTGGACATATGTATCTTTTTTCGATACTTGGCCAAATGCTGTGTCATCCTCTAACTTCTTTATCACCAAAATTCTCCATTACTGTGATGAGCTAGCTATGTAAGGGAAACAACCTGTAAACTGCTTTGTAAATTAATGCTGTCCCTTCGTTTGAATAACCTGTTTTTCTTAGGAGATCATTTTGTTTCTAGAACTATATAAATGAGAGTCAGTGGCGGATTTAGGTATGGGCACGATGGGCGCTTGCCCAGGGCCCCGTCTTGTAGGAGCTCGAGTTTGTAGGGGTCCGTGCTTATAGGGGGCCCGCGCCCGAGGGGGAGAATAAATATGGTCGCTGTTTAAAGTTGAGGAAGAGTGGACCACGCCACATTTTTGCTATTTGAGCGGTAAAGGATTCTGTAAATAGATATTGACTCACTCTTGCTATAAATTTCGGTTAAATTGCTATTTTTGGCCTGTGGGGACTTCAAACACCAACTTTTGAAAAAAAACAAATCTTTATAACTCAATAGCAACAAAAGCATCTTTCCTCCTCAATTTCTCAAAACATAGCAAATGTGGGATGGTCCACTCTTGCTCTACAGCGACCAAAAAATAAAGGCGATAAAAGGGAGGGGGGTGGGACAAAAGAGAGAGAGAGAAATATATGGAGCGAGAGAGAGACGGAGAGAGATAAAAGAGAGACAGAGATAGAAAAAGAAAGAGAACGAAGAGGGGAGAGAACTGAGAAAGAGTATTTTTATTGTCAAACTTCCTGCTACAACAGAGTTTGCCCCAAGCAAGTAAGAGGAAAAGAGGCCTGCATTATTCTCGTGCCNCCGTCCTAATGCAGCAAAGAATCAGACTGTGATAAATTTGTTGACCTCTCTCTTCATCATACTTACTCTCAGTCCCACCACCATCATTACCATCACCATCATTATAATAAAATTTATCATCGTGGTATAATAATACTACATTTTTTTTTCAAAGAGAATAAGACTAGTTACATAGGTCTACCAGTTTGATATCAGCAACGAAATCGAGAGGTGGAACATATTTTTTTGCTCTGTGCGAGATATCAGTGGTCGTATGCATAATCCTTACGGTAGTTATCGCACTGCACAAACTTTGAGAAACTCCTAAAACATCAGTTCGCTGTAGTTAACACAATACGTTGATTAACGCAAGGATTATACGGTATGGCGCAGAAAAACATCGATTCCCATTGAATCAACCGTAACTTTAAAAAAATTCAATCAAACACCTTAAAAATGCACAAATAAAATGTCTAGCCATGGGTCTCGTTTTCTAGGAAAAAAGTTAACTTTTCAATTGAAACAAACAAGTAGCAGTCTAATAAAAAACATGACCAAATTTGTGTTGCAGCAAAAATGTGCGCACATTGTACACACTGACATTTTAACATTACATGTTCAGGGAAATGCTTAATGTGCCGTCCTCTTCTTCCAATGCTAAGTCGCATTTTTTTTTAAAAAACGCTGTCTACAATGCGCTGGCATACTTTAACAGCAATGTCTACGGACCTCAGATGATTGACAGTTGAGATTTTTAATGGTGCCATTCTTTGTGTACTTCTTCAGCCATGTATAGATTCTGCATTTTTTCATGACTCTCCAGTAGTGACACCCAAACCTGTTGTTAAATTTAACGATTGTTTGCTTGATTGATTTTTTAATATCAGGTATTCTTCACAGTATGACCTTTCTGCTGATTTGTCCAAGGCATCTTTGTTTGAAGTGAAAATCGGTTAAAGCCTTCGTAAACAAACTTCCGATTTCAGTACCCGTTTAAACCAGACGATGGTGCAAACATTCGGTGCGGAATACCAAACATTTTTAAGAACGTAGACCTTGTGAACGGAAAGCCAGGAATTCCATTATGACATACTGTTATAATTTTCAGATAAAATCACACTGACATTAGTTAGATTAATGCAACCTAATGAGTTTATAGATTCTCAGGTCAGGTTCAGCCAGTGTAAATTGAAGAATGTAACTTTAAAATTAAGAGAGTTACGAAGGATACCGTGGGTATCGTTTTTTTTTCTGTGTCACCCTGTAGATACGGCCACAATGTTAGAATCCTGTCATCGGAAGGTGTCGCGGTGGATATTTTTTTGGTGATGTTCAAACTATACCCTCTTGCTAGTGACCTGAAAAGAAGCTACATCTGGTCTCTGACATAGTTATAAAAGTGCCGAGAAATTATTTCAAAACCAAAAACAAACAAAGATAAATAATACTGAAAAATGGCCTTCTCATCATTATCCTCATACAGTATATAACTATACTATAATACATACGGGTTCTTGAAGATGTTAACAGTTTGGGGCACGTGGCACATTTGAAAAGGCATTTCCGATCCGGAGGACCAACGGCACTGTCTTATAAATTTTCTCTACGCTATGTGAAGAAGGAAAGCACTTTTCTCCAGTGAAATAATATGTTTTCTCTAGAAGAAAAGCAAAATAAAACAAGAGAGGTTCGCGTGGCAAGAGGATTTCAACTCGATGTTTACAATGTGAAGTGATATTTGAAATCTGGACATATGTATCTTTTTTCGATACTTGGCCAAATGCTGTGTCATCCTCTAACTTCTTTATCACCAAAATTCTCCATTACTGTGATGAGCTAGCTATGTAAGGGAAACAACCTGTAAACTGCTTTGTAAATTAATGCTGTCCCTTCGTTTGAATAACCTGTTTTTCTTAGGAGATCATTTTGTTTCTAGAACTATATAAATGAGAGTCAGTGGCGGATTTAGGTATGGGCACGATGGGCGCTTGCCCAGGGCCCCGTCTTGTAGGAGCTCGAGTTTGTAGGGGTCCGTGCTTATAGGGGGCCCGCGCCCGAGGGGGAGAATAAATATGGTCGCTGTTTAAAGTTGAGGAAGAGTGGACCACGCCACATTTTTGCTATTTGAGCGGTAAAGGATTCTGTAAATAGATATTGACTCACTCTTGCTATAAATTTCGGTTAAATTGCTATTTTTGGCCTGTGGGGACTTCAAACACCAACTTTTGAAAAAAAACAAATCTTTATAACTCAATAGCAACAAAAGCATCTTTCCTCCTCAATTTCTCAAAACATAGCAAATGTGGGATGGTCCACTCTTGCTCTACAGCGACCAAAAAATAAAGGCGATAAAAGGGAGGGGGGTGGGACAAAAGAGAGAGAGAGAAATATATGGAGCGAGAGAGAGACGGAGAGAGATAAAAGAGAGACAGAGATAGAAAAAGAAAGAGAACGAAGAGGGGAGAGAACTGAGAAAGAGTATTTTTATTGTCAAACTTCCTGCTACAACAGAGTTTGCCCCAAGCAAGTAAGAGGAAAAGAGGCCTGCATTATTCTCGTGCCCAAGGCTCCATGAACCCTAAATCCGCCCTTGATAAGTCTTTCCCACTGCACATAAAACATTAAAAGAAATAATGTTAGGAATTCAATATGGAATTTCAAAAGCGAATACTTTTTTCTTCAGGTATTTACAACAATCATATGATTTTTAAAATTTGTTTTACACTACAGGCATGTCTGAAGATCAGAAATAATTTCGGTTACAGTCATAACCGATTGCCTGTCTAAGATGTAGACAATTTGGAGTTAAGGCTACTTTTGTGCCTGCTACAACCCGGTACGTCTATCAAATGTCACAGATAAAGTAAGTCAGAAAGTTAGTGGTTAAAAACGACACCAAAACTTGAGATTAGCATTATTTTCTTGCACTCTCTAATATCATTTTTATCCTTTCCTGAATCGCTCGCCCAAGTGTTTCTGACTGTGACAGTTTGCTTTTAAAAAACTCGCATCAATTTTTTTTATTCGTTTCACTTTGGATTACATGTATTTGTTAACATTTTCTGTGCAGTTTGGGGGCTTTTAGTTATACTTTGACATAATCTTTTGATATTCTTTATATTATTATATCTTAAAGATCTTGCGCTGTCTGTGATTCTCATCATTTTGTGTAACCTTTACTTACTTTTATATATTATAATGATTGTTATGAAAGGCCATCTTTGTATATGAATATTTCTGTGAAGGGAGTCCGCCATATTGAAAATAACGTCACAACAGTCACTCAGAGGTGACCTCCAGTCTGGTCTTATTTACAACACAAAAGGGATTAGGTGGCGTCATGTAGATGGTGCTTTTCTTGAAATCAAAAATGATGAAATTATGATCATTATATACTTTTTATATAGTGAGTTTCCCGCCATTATTACTGTTGTGCCGTTGACACGATTTTTACGTCAGATTGACTTAAATATTGTATTGTGTTTCTAATAGTAGTCAATATTCTAACTATATCAGATAGTCCACCCTGATATCAATAAGCCTTGTTTGAAAAATAGTGGTTTTAGAGAATTAAAAGTATGTTATCATTTTGTTGCTATCACTTTAAATTTGTTTTTTGACGTCCTTGTTCATTATTATCATTCTTAAAAATTCATCCAGAGAAATTATGTTTGGATGAGGTAATATAGGCCTACTAC
The DNA here is from genome assembly GCA_033807755.1 of Ellobium chinense. Taxonomy (NCBI): domain Eukaryota; kingdom Metazoa; phylum Mollusca; class Gastropoda; order Ellobiida; family Ellobiidae; genus Ellobium; species Ellobium chinense. Next base: position 31,218 of record JAWQUT010000070.1, read on the forward strand.
TATACCTCTGTAGAGTATAGTGTATTACTGTGGTGCGCACTTGTGAGCCGTGGGGGTTGGTGGTGGTGGTGTTGATGCTGATGTTGTCGTGGTTCAGGTTGTTGATAGAAGTTGCGTAGGTTTTTTCCTGAACTATCGGCTCCATAATGATTGTGTGACGTACAGCGTAAGTGACGAACACCATGCGCGTCATAGTGATAGGTACTTTTATCCAAAAAAAAACCAAACAAACAAACTAAAAAAAACCGACCAGCTACAAGGCTGTGGAACAGAAACAAAAGAACAAGTTATTGACGGAAAAATCATAGAGATAATAATATATAATAAAATAGTAGGTTGCTTTGTAACACAACAGAGGAGACATATGGAGAGAATGATAAGGAAATGAGCATAAATGCAACGTACAGTGATGAATAATGATGATAAGCAATGTGAGAATAGTAATGGAGAAGGGGTGATGGCAGGGAATAGGATCTATCAAACTGATGTAAAATCCACTGAGTCATATCTCTGTCAGCTACACTTCTAAATCCAACACAGTATTTCACATTCATCATTATACCCAAGGTTTCCATGAAAAAGAATAGGATGATTAAACACTGCTTACAATGCAGAAATTAAGGTATTTCCAGACTCAACTCAAACTACGATTTCGCAAAGTCCTGACAATCTAAGGTAGGTAATCAGTCACTTGCTCGGCTGAGGGAGCAATGTCCTCTCATTATTCAAGGGACATAAAACACCCTCTAAAATAACAACTCAAGGAGGAACTTTCTAATATTATCCATTACTTACCCTTGCTTAAACATTCTCCAAGTCTTTGACACTTATTGTTTTTTCTTCTTTTGGCCCTATTAACATTTTGCGTTATTCTAAATATACTTCTGTGATTTGGGGAAATTTCTTCCATGGAGGTTAAAGTACAGTACTTCTTTTGCCCGATCTCGGGAAGAAAAAGGGGGGTCAACGCCCAAAATTTTTCACAAATGTCTTTTGAAAAAGATCACCTCAAATTCTGATTTGGTCCCCAAATTTCCATTTGGCTGGTTTTGACCGCGTGCGAATACATAGGTCTACACATTTTATTTTTTTATCTAGAAGGCTCAAATTGTACCTGAAACTTTAAAATTGGATGCTTTATCTAGATCAAGGTCATTTTACACATTTCTACACCCTAACACTGGCTGGCAGGGCCCCCCAAAAAAGGGGATTTTATATATTAGCGGATTAATTGGGTTGTACACAATCAGTGATTTGCCCTTCTAATAGGTGTCACAAACCTCCATTGTCATGAAAGAATGAATAAAACCGGTTATATCGTTTAGGTGATCAGTTTCAATAAAAAGGCAGAAAAGGAATTAAGCATAAAAATAATGATCAACGTAAGAACACAGAACATAGAGACAGATAGGAGGTTAATGTGAAATGAAATTAAATGAACGCAAAGTAGCGAAACGATTAATGTAACATAAATGGTGCAACGCCATATATAAGCCATACACTGGATAAATCTTATGGATAACTTGGGAACGGGAATGATAGGTTAATAAAGTCTTTAAAGAATGCCTTCTCCGAGTGCACTTTCAGGATTTCTGTTTTTCTCATATTCTTTCAATTTACGTTACTGTCAGCTCAGCTAGGTGCACTGACCAGATAGATCTATAACTTATATAACAGAGTCAAGGCATAAGATAAACATTACAATGCGTGCAGGCCTGCTACTAAGTGTTACGCTGCCAGACTGGGTCATCTTGCAAGGGTGTAAACATTTAACTGCGCACGCTAGAGTAGGACACGCACATCAAAAATAATTTTCCATTTTCCAATACTTGTTATCTCGAAAAATTATCTATGATGCCCATCGAGTCAATTTTGCGAAGAAAGAGCAGCGTTCTGTTACCGTGCGCGTATTTAATGTGATGCAATAAGGAGAGCTAGAGTTACCGGGTTTGGCCCTTGCGTCTAGATAGAGGTTTGTGACACCTATTAGAAGGGCAAATCATTGATTGTGTACAACCCAATTAATCCGCTTATATATAAAATCATCCTTTTTTGGGGCCCTGCCAGCCAGTGTTAGGGTATAGAAATGTGTAAAATGACCTGTGATCTAAATAAAGCATCCAATTTTAAAGCTTCAGGTACAATTTGAGCCTTCTAGATAAAAAAATAAAATGTGTAGACCTATGTATTCGCACGCGGTCAAAACCAGCCAAATGAAAATTTGGGGACCAAATCAGAATTTGAGGTGATCTTTTTCAAAAGACATTTGTGAAAAATTTTGGGCGTTGACCCCCCTTTTTCTTCCCGTTAAAAGATCGGGCAAAAGAAGTACTTTAACCTCCATGGAAGAAATTTCCCCAAATCACAGTGGTATATTTAGAATAACGCAAAATGTTAATAGGGCCAAAAGAAGAAAAAACAATAGGTGTCAAAGACCTTAATAGGCAGCTAGTACCTGGCATGTTTCCACTTAGAAACACAATGTTTACATCATGGTGGTCGAGGTAGGTCATCTAGGCTATCTGGACAGTCTTTTAAACTTCCTCTACCCCTGGGGCCCTCCCCAGCCCCCCCCCCCCCCCCCACCCCCCTAGTCTAGCCTGTATGGGACTTAGATCTAGATCTACGTGCTGCAGACTCAGTTTACATGACACACGCTTTTTTTTAAATAGTTTTTTTCTCGTTCTCTTTTTGTCCTTGTCTCTCTTGTTTTCCTCCCACCCTCCACCCCCTCCCCCCACCTTTGACACACACACCCAGTGTTGCCAAAAAATGCACCAAATTTGGCCATTTTTTTTAAATTTAAGATTTCATTCGTTCCTTTTTCCTTCCCTACTTCCACCCCCAACCCCACCATCAACCCCTCCCCCCACCCACCCCACCCCACCCCTACCCTTAAGAAAAATCACCACCCCACCCCTTCTGAGCCCACCCCATAGGCTCACATGGTACTGCCAAAGGAAGCTGAATTTTTAAAAAATTCTTTTGGGCAGATGCACCAAACTTTTGTTTCTCCAAGGCTTCTTCCCCAATCAATAACACAATCACCCTTTAAGAACTGCCAATATGATCACTTTTAGGTTTTAATTGTGTGATTACAAGTGGATTTTATCATCAAGGGTTGCAAATATGGTCAACTAAAAACTACCTGCTCATGCCTAGGTGTTTACATGGAAACAATGACCTGCCAAGAGAGGGTCATTATCCCCTTCCCTCCCAATCACCCCCAGGTCACTCCCCTCTGACCATTCCCTACTAGTTCCCTTCCAAACAGACTACCATGGCAATATTTTAGGGTTGAAGTTCATGGGAGCTTTCAAAGTAGTATAGGGTATGTCATTAAGAGAATTGGCTATTTTGAGAGGTATCAAAAATCAAACTCTTAATTGGGCCATAAGAATGATCTAAGACAGATATTGCAGCAACACTGGCACCACTTTGTAGGGAAATGAATGTTCTTGACAGCTGACAGTTGCATATTTCTCCAGGGAACTAACAAAGGCTACCAACACCTCATCCAAGTCATCTCAGTAAGTGTGACTATTGAAAATCTTTCTGTATCCCTGTGCAGATATACCTCACCACAGGATTATCATTCTCTGTCATTAAAGAAGCAAGAAAGAGACACTTCAACAGTACAGAATGCATCACTATTGACTACCCAAAATATATGTAGGAAATAATTAAATGTGGGGAGGGGTTAAGGTTTGTGACACCTATTAATAATTAGAAGGGCAAATCACTGATTGTGTACAACCCAATTAATCCGCTAATATATAAAATCCCCCTTTTTTGGGGCCCAGCCAGCCAGTGTTAGGGTATAGAAATGTGTAAAATGACCTGTGATCTAAATAAAGCATTCAATTTTAAAGTTTCAGGTACAATTTGAACCTTCTAGATAAAAAAATAAAATGTGTAGACCTATGTATTCGCACGCGGTCAAAACCAGCCAAATGAAAATTTGGGGACCAAAACAGAATTTGAGGTGATCTTTTTCAAAAGACATTTGTGAAAAATTTTGGGCTTTGAACCCCCATTTTCTTCCCGTTAAAAGATCGGGCAAAAGAAGTACTTTAACCTCCATGGAAGAAATTTCCCCAAATCACAGTGGTATATTTAGAATAACGGAAAATATTAATAGGGCCAAAAGAAGAAAAAAACAATAGGTGTCAAAGACCTAGAATTATTCTCCTTCCCCGATCAGCAGAGGCATGTGGTAAAAACGATGACAGACACCTCTACCTGACAATGTATTATTCCAGGGGCGTAGCGCGGGGGTCGAAACCTGGTAGGCAAACACAAACTTGCATAGTGCTAGGCGAATGATTGTCTTTTTACCTCAACGTCACTCTACATACACATTAAGTAGAGATTTGCTTTACCATTTAAACCAGGAAAGCGGCATAATAGCAAGGCAATATCAAGCAATAACAACGGCAACAATAACAACAGTGGTACCAGCAACAGTTTTGACCTATTGTTTACTCCTTACAGATAAGGAGGGCATGTGGGCAAAATAATTATGGACGGCGTCGAAGAAAAGGGATAATTCTTTCATCAATTTTCTTCCGCAGCAACGAACATTAGACATTTTTTTTTTTTTTAATTTTAGGTGTCTGGCTTACCTCATAATTGAGAGTGTCTTTTATTCGTCTCATGTCGCAGGCAAACAGCAAAGACCGTATACTAGCAGTTTCATTAAATCCATCTTGCCCAAAATGATACAGTTTCAGGGTATAGATCTAGACTTTAGACCTAGATCTATCTAG
>JAWQUT010000070.1:50667-72723 GCA_033807755.1 Ellobium chinense
CACACACTTACACACACACACACACACACACAGAGTAAGTAGGTGTGGTTCATTATTTGGTTTGGCATTGATGCCTTTTGCGCTAATGAGTTCAGTTCTGCTTAGTTAGCTCACTTTTGGTAATATTAATGTAATATGCCAAAATGCGTGAGATGGTCTAGACTCTATAAACACATTACTGTATATATATATAGTATGCCTGAACACTAGTGCACCTGCTAATATTACTGTATTGATGATTTCCCATGTGAAGCAGCGTGGCTGAACGTTTAAGTCGTTGGACTTAAGATCTTAAGATCGTGGGTTCGATTCTCGACCACTGTCATGTTGTAAGTGCCTTGGGGAAGCATTTCATTCACATTTTCCTCAATCATCCCGTCTGTAAAATGGGTACCTGGCTACAGGCAGTGGAAGATATTATCAGACTGTCAGTGATCGGCACCTGTAAATGGCAGCGGCACTGTCTGCTCCCAAGGGAGCTGAGAAGATCATGGAGTGATCAGGCCTGCTGGGGTATTAATAGTGTGAAGTCGCGTGAGTGGGCGTTAGAATGGATACGAGACTTATGAACTGCATTATTATTATTATTATTATTATTATTATTATTATTTTCATGTGACTAGATATTTATTCAATTATTGGAAATTCCGTTATTCCATTTGTTGTTGATTCCGTCCTAATGCAGCAAAGAATCAGACTGTGATAAATTTTTTGACCTCTGTCTTCATCATATTTACTCTCAGTCCCACCACCATCATTACCATCACCATCATTATAATAAAATTTATCATCGTAGTATGATTATTACATTTTTTTTCAAAGAGAATAAAACTAATTACACAGGTCTACCAGTTTGATATCAGCAACGAAACCGAGAGGTGGAACATAATTTTTTGCTATGTGCGAGATATCAGTGGCCGTATGCATAATCCTTACGTTAGTTATCGCACTGCACAAACTTTCAGAAACTCCTAAAACATTAATTCGCTGTAGGTAACACAATACGTTGACACAGAAAAACATCGATTCCCATTGAATGAACCGGAAATTTTTGAAAGTTCAACCACACACCTTAAAAATGCACAAATAAAATGTCTAGCCATGGGTCTCGTTTTCTAGAAAAAAAAACATTAACTTTTCAATTGAAACAAACAAGTAGCGGTCTAATAAAAAAAAATGACCAAATTTGTGTTGCAGCAAAAATGTGCGCACATTGTACACACTGACATTTTAACATTACGTGTTAAGGGAAAAGCTCAATATGCCGTCCTCTTCTTCCAATGCCAACTCGCATTTTTTAAAAAAGTTTTCTACAGTGCACTGGCATACTTTAACAGCAATGTCTACGGACCTCAAATGAGATTTTTAATGGTGCCATTCTCTGTGAAAGTCTTTAGCCATGTATAGATTCTGCATTTCTTTAGACCTCTCCAATAATTACACCCAAACCTGTTGTTAAATTTAACGATTGTTTGCTTGATTGATTTTTTAATATCAGGTATTCTTCACAGCATAACCTTTATGCTGATTTGTCTAAGGCATCTTTGTGTGAAGTGAAAATTGGTTAAAGCCTTCGTAAACAAACTTCCGATTTCAGTACCCGTTTAAACCAGACGATGGTGCAAACATTCGGTGCGGAATACGAAACATTTTTAAGAACGTAGACGATGTGAATGAAACGTTAGAAATACGATTATGACAAACTTATAATTTTCAGATAAACTCACACTCACATTAGTTAGAATAATGCAATCTGCTGAGTTTATAGATTCATGGCTCAGGTATCAGCCACTGTAACTTCAAGAATGTAACTTTAAAATTAATAGAGTTACGAAGGATACAGTGGGTATCTTTTCTTTCTGTGTCACTCTGTACATACGGCCACAGTGTTAGAATCCTATCATCGGAAGGTGTCGCGGTGGGTATTTTTTGGTGATATTCAAACCTTCCCCTCTTGAAATTGACCTGAAAAGAAGCTACATCTGGTCTGTGACATAGTCATAAAAGTGCTGAGAAGAGATTTCAAAACCAAAAAATAAACAAAGATAAATGATACTGAAAAATGGTCTTCTCATCATTATCCTCATAGATATCTATAATCATTAGAACTGTAATACGCACAGGTTTTTAAAGATGTTAACAGTCTGGGGCACCATGGCACATTTGAAAAGGCATTTCCGATCCGGAGGACCAACGGCACTGTCTTATAAATTTTCTATATGCTATGTGAAGAAGGAAAGCATTTTTCTCCAGAAGAAAAGCGAAATAAAACAAGAGAGGTTCGCGTGGCAAAAGGATATAAAATTCATTCTTACAACGTGAAATGATATTAAAATTTGAAATCCGGACATATGTATCTTTTTTCGATACTTGGCCAAACGCTGTGTCATTCTCTAACTTCTTCATTACCAAAATTCTCCATTACTGTGATGAGCTAGCTATTTAAGGGAAACAACCTGTAAACTGCTTTGTAAATTAATGCTGTCTCTTCGTTTGAATATCCTGTTTTTCTTAGGGGATCATTTTGTATATTCTAGAACTACAAAAATAAAAGTCAGTGGAGGATTTAGGTATGGGCACGATGGGCGCTTGCCCAAGGCCCCGCCTTGTAGGGGCACGAGTTTGTAGGGGTCAAAGCTTGTAGGGGACCGGCGCCAGAGGAGGAGAATAAATATGGTGGCTGTAGAGCAAGAGTGGACCACCCCACAGTTTTACGATTTGGGCGGTGAAGGGTTCTATACATAGATATTGACTGAATCTTGCTATAAACATCGATTAAATTATTATTTTTGGCCTGTGGGGACTTCTAACACCAACTTTTCTCTTATACAAGTCTTTATAACTCAATGGCAACAAAAACGTCATTACTCAATTTCTCAAAACACAGCAAATGTGGGATGGTCCAATCTTGCTCTACAGCGACCAAATAATAATGGCGATAAAAAGATGTGGGGGGGGGGGAGANGGGGGGGGGGAGAGAACAAGAGAGAGAGAAGGAGAGAAAGAGAGAGAGAGAGAGAGAAGGAGAGAGAGAAAAGAGAGAGAGAGATAGAAAAAGAAAGAGAACAGAGGGTAGGGAACTGGAAAAGAGTATTTTTATTGTCAAACTTCCTGCTGTAACAGAGTTTGCCCCAAGCAAGTAAGAGAAAGGAGGCCCAGCATTATTCTTGTGCCCAAGGCTCCATGAACCCTAAATCCGCCCTTGATAAAGTCTCTCCAACTGCACATAAAACATTAAGAAATAAATCAAGGTAAAAAGAAATGATATTAAAAATTGAATATGAAATTTCAAAAGCAAATACTTTTTTCTTCAGGTATATACAGTGATCATATGCTTTTTTTTAGATTTGGTTTATGGTATGCCAAAGATCACAAAGAATTTCGTTACAATAAATGACAGACTGCCTATCTCAGATGTAGACAATTTGCAAATCGGGCTATTTTTTGTGCCTGCTACAACCCTGTACGTCTATCAAATGTCACAGATAAAGTAAGTCACAAAGTTACTGGCTAAAAACGACACCAAAGCTTGAGATTAGCATTATTTTCTTGCACTCTCTAATATCATTTTTATCCTCTCCTCTGACTGTGACAGTTTGCTTTTAAAAAACTCGCATCAATTTTTTTTCATATTCTTTTCACTTTGGATTATTTGTTAACATTTTCTGTGCAGTTTGAGGGTTTTTATATACTTTGATATAATCTTTTAATATTTTTTACATATCTTAAGGATTTTGCGCTGTCTGTGATTTTCATCATTTTATGTAACCTTTACTTACTTTGAAATAATAATGATTGTTATGAAAGGCCATCTTTGTATGTGAATAGATTTTTGTGAAGCGATTCCGCTATATTGAAAATGACGTCACGACGTTCACTCAGAGGTGACCTACAGTTTGGTCTTATTTACAAAACAAAAGCGATTAGGTGGCGTCATGTAGGTGGTGCTTTTTTGTTTTTTATACCAAAAATGATGAAATTATGATCATTATATAAATCTTATATAAGATATAAATGAGTTACATATTCTAGGAGTGGTGTTTCTAATAGTAGTTAATATTCTAAAATATATCAGATAGTCTACCCTGATATCAATAAGCCTTGTTTGAAAACTAGTTATTTTAGAGAATTAAAATATATATTATAATTCTGTTGCTATCGCTTTAATTTTTTTTTTTGTTGACATCCTTGTTCATTATTATCATTCTTAAAAATTCATCCTGAGAAATTATTTTTGGATGAGGTGCATTACTGTGATGCGCACTGCCCTATTCCAATTAAGTATATGTTACGTATAAAATTGCGCACCTAAATGCTGAACGGTACACGTCTTTTTGTTGTGGGTAGTGATTTAGGAAAAATGTATCTCAAACTGCAGTTGTTGCTTGGCCATCAGATTTATACACGTACTAACAGAAGCATTTTATATTAATGAGGTTCATTCTCGTTCTGTTACTTTGAGAGACAACGTTTTTCCTACGTTTCACCTAACACATGAGCAACACATATTTAAAACCCCTCTGTAAGTATGTACCTTAACGTGTCTTTGATATACGGTTGTGAAGTAACAATGTACTAACGGTTTCCTAAGATTACCATCCAAAACAGAAAGAAATGCACTGTTCAGCACTTTGGTGGGCAGTTTTGCGTATAAAATGTACAGGAATAGAAAAGGGCAATGCGAACCACAGTAGTGCACTACACATTTCAGAGGAAGAGAAGTCTCCAAACAGGGCAACTGATCCAAGGGATAATAAATTAAAACATAATAATATACCGACAAATGAGCTACGTCCAGATTCATGCCTGATTTTATTCATCAAAGACCTTTCTCATGGAATATTATTCATGAGCTGGTGATACATTCATTTCCGGGGATCAGTAAACATGAGTAGAAACTGTTGTGTTCGCGATGCGAAGCTGGTTCTGACTGATGATGCAAAAACCCTTCCTCGTGTTGTATTAATTCTTAATGCGAAACCTTCAAACTTCAGTGAACTTTTCATATGCCTAGAGATCCCAGAAAACTGTTCCAGATGAGTTGATATGAAATAGGGCAACCTGGCAACATGGGAAGTGCAGCCAAGTGGTGGAAATGAATTTTATTTTACAAGTGGAACTAAAACAATTATTAAAATCAGTGAGATGCTTATGACATGGTGATAGGGGAATTCTTTGGTAATTTTTTTCTTTCCCGAACTTGTGTTGCTCGATTTTACAAAGTATTTACGTCCGAAACTATCTCTCAGCACCAGACAAAGATCTTTCCTTTCATTATGTTGAAATATGGTAGGATCCTGTTTGAAAAGATTCGAAAAGAGCTTGAGAATCACGTGATCACCCTAGCCCATAAAGAAAGATCTTAAGGAAGTAGTTTTGAGTTGTTTGGAAATCTTCTACCAAAGCACCCTCTCTATGAAGTTCTAAATATCTGTTACTAATCTCTTCTATTCAGTGTTACTTTCACTGACGTTCTCCATCAAACTAGAAAAATACAATGAACATCGATATTTAGATTTACTTTGTTATTTGTTTGAATTTCACATACACAGATTCATTATTGCTCTATATCCTCATCACTCGGCTGGACCTCGAGATAAAGTATACCTCAGTAATAGGCATTCTTTTCAATAACCAAGGCATACTCTATATCGAGGTTCTGCTGTTTGATTACGGTTGTTTTGGAAGTTTCTGCATAGGGCAACCCCCTTTTCGGAGACCATAATCCAAATACTTCTGCATGACCAAACCATTTCTCCTCATCCCAGTGACACCTGGTCATCGTCTCAACGACAAAACATCACATAACAGAACTAGGAATTTTCACAAGAGAGGGGAAAACAAATAAACCACCTCTGAATCTGGATAAGGAGGTTTGCCTGCCAGTGAGAGAGGAGAAAATGCGCATGAAGAAAAAAAGTCTAAAGGGATACAGAAGTTTTATCGTAGGGATTCAAGGTAAACACAACCGCTCATCGTTTGAAATATAATTATTTCTAATCGAAATTATTATCAAAAGGGACATTAAATAACATGTTATTATGTCTAAACGCTAAATTATACTCGTGAGAAAATCTTGAGTATATGAAGCCTGTGCTTTGAAAATAATCAGTTTTTCCTTCTTCTATAAAACCTTACACAATCGGCTGGCAGAGCATTTTGCATGCATAACAAAACCTGCTAAAGAATTACGAGGTTTGATCAAGCACATTATGTGGACATGGCGAATTAGAAGGTTTGCCGTCCCTGCTAAAGAATTACGAGGTTTGATCGAGCACGTTCCGTGGACATGGCGAATTAGAAGGTTTGCGGACCCTGCTAAAGAATTACGAGGTTTGATCAAGCACGTTCTGCGGACATGGCGAATTAGAAGTTTGCGGTCCAAAATGTTTTAATCAGTTGTTCATTCCTACGCATGGAATTTGTGTCTACTATTTTGCGAGGGAGTGAAGAAGGGCCAGGAGAGTAGGGTCCTGTGAGCAAAATTATTCTCTTTTAACATCGGTTTGGTGATTTTTTTTTTAATCTTACCGCGGGCGACACAATGTAAATGTATTTCTGAGTTTTTTTTCAAAGCTTCGAATAAGACAGCAGACTTAAGGGAATTGTAAATACACAAAAAAATCAACCATTATAACCATCTGCACTTCTCTCTTCAAATTAAATGCATTTTGAAAATCTACTGGAGTATTGCCTGACTGACTAATTAAGTGACTCTGTGACTTACAAGTCCAACCAGATACCTCATCAATCAATCAATCAATCAATCAATCAATCAATCAATCAATCAATCAATCAATCAAAACCATTATTCAAAGCCAGAAACAACATTTTACCTGCTTGAATGCACTCTTGAAAAAATGGTGAATAATAATAAAATCCTTAATGGAACAAAATGAAATGAGAATAGCAATAAATGTTAGGGGGAAATCACCAGTGCTTCTTCTGCTGCTAAAATTTGCTACTTCACCACTACCATGATCATCACTGTCATCATCACTACACTATTATCACTACTAGTCACCATTTCCATTACTGCTTCTAACACTATCATCATTTTCACAACCACCACCAGCACCACCACTAACACTACAAAAACAACAACAACAACAACAACAACAACAATAAGAACACAAACAACAGCAACTACAACAACAACAACAACAACAACAACAACAGCAGCAGCAGCAGCAGCGGCGACAACAACAACAACAACAAAAACAACAACAACAACAACAACAACATCACAATTAAAAAAATTGAAACTTTAACTGATTACAGGAATTCACCTTTGTTTGAACTTCACCGTGTGAAAATAATCTTGACACCTACTCGGCTCAGATTCCCTCCTGTGAAGTTATATCTGTGCATGATCTTAAAACTGTCATTTCACTCCGTCTTATATAGATATTCGTCGATATTTACCAGCACTTTCATCGCATGTTATGGTGTTATAAGTTCACTAGGAAGGTGCCCAAATCTTCGTAGATTATAAAGATTTTAGTTTTCATACCTCAAATTGACTACAAATAATTTTGCATCCGGTCAGATCTAGCACAGTGAAAAATACGTGTGCAGTGGAGCACGGATAATGCGTACCCAAAAGTGTCCTTTCAAACAAAACTATACCTATTAACCATACACGTACCCTTTGAGAAGAAATATCAGGACTAAACATGCTTTACTCAGTATTCATGTTTACTTACTATACGTGCCCGTATTAAATGTGTTCAACTGTATGTATACTGGACAAACTGTGTCTTTAACCGTCAACAATATATTGCAAATTTCTTATAATGCAGTCAGGATTTCTTGAGAAAAAATGCTACAGGTTAAACTAATTACTGTGTTCAAAGACATAAGCATTTTAGTTTGTGCGGGCCTGCGATTTGCACAAGGAAGCCTGGTTTTTAAACACCAATTTGAATTAAACCAAAACAGCCGCATAAGAAAATGAATTACATTTCCTTTGTGAACAGCAAAGTACTTCAACAGACTTGAAGTTCCAAGACCTACACACTGGTCTTGGCTATCTCAGAATGTCACTATAATTTCAGAAGAAAATAGTACCGATTGACCCAAAGAAGGAGTTCTATTTAAGCTCATGTACCTTTAAGATTCCAGGCCTTATATTGAGTAAAACCTAATTTTTTATTGTGTTCAAGTCAGATCTAGGAATGTAAGAAAGAAATTATTTAAAATAATCATAGGTGTCGACAGTACATTGAGTTTTCTGCTAATCCTCCATGTCTTTTCTAAAAAAATATATTTGATACAGACAAATGGTTTTAAGGGCTCAAGAATGCATCTTTGTTCAGCCTTAAAACAACAAAAAAAAGCAGAAAAAGGCAAATGAAAGATGGGTTTTGAGCACAGCACATTATTTTATAATAGTTGGAGTCCAGACCTATAAACCATTTTGGAAAGTCCTTGTATGGGCCAGGAGAAAATGGTATATTTTAATCATGACCCCAAAAAGGTGTTTACAATAAAGTTGGACTTTTGCAATCTTGAATAGTCATTTTTAGATTCTGGTACTAGCGTGCGATGATTTTTAATAAAAAGCAAGCATAAAGAAATATTGGTTCCTTATGACACGTTCGAGATTTTGTATTTCTCGAAACTGTGATTTACACTATACATTTATATTTTTGGACGTTTATTGTCAGTGATAATGATTTGTCTAATCTGTTGTTAAATGTTTTTTTTGACCACCACTTTAATGTCCTGTAAAGTCTGGGCATGATCAATAAACTTTTCGTTTTGTCAAACTTGTTGCTGAAAATGTCATGATTTATGTATAGATATTTGTTCCGTTGAAAAAATAAATGATGACAAAACGCCCTTTAAACCTTTCTACTTTGAAAACAGTTGCCATCACAAAATGATTGTTTTAGAAGGCCATGGTAGGCGGGTCAAGTAAATGGTAGAACCAGAACATGTGTACCTCTGCACAATTTTGCGAACATAACTTAGGCTTCAACGTATTTTAAGAGTCATAATCAGACCAAAGCCTTTTGAATCCACCCCGCATAGATATTTGAAATTGGGAGCATTAACAGACAAGATTCATCTGCCAATGTGAGGGCAAAGTATCACTCGCGAAACATTTGAATTCATGAAATTATTAATGAATGATTTGTGTGTATTTGTGTGTGTGTGTGTGTGTTGGAAATGAGAGCTGCGATAAAAGAATGTGCGAGGTGGGAGGGTGAAGGGGAAACACAGCATACATGATACTCATTGCACAAGCACCATTTTATCTCCTGTTTTACTGGAGACTACTAACAGTAGCGCACTGCTTAAAAATGACACTATAAGGGCCCGAACGCTAATCCATCCGATTCGCCATAACACGACATTATTTTGACATCATCGCGCAAGGTATAGAGGTCGTCATTTCATATTCACTTGTCGTGTGTCGTGTGTCGTGTGTTGTGACGGATTTGGTGGAATCAGTGTCCTCCGATTAAATATAACGTGTGACCAAATGTTTGCGACGTTGGACTCAAGATCTAAAGGTCGTGGGTTCGATTCCCTTACCACGGTTGTAAGTGACTTAGAAAAGTGTTCCATTCACAATTTTCTCAGGCCACAGATCTGTAAAATGAGTACCTGGCTATAGGCAATGAAAGATATTGTCGGAATGCTAGTGATTAGCGCTTGTAAATGACAGCAGAACTTAATCGAAGGGAGGTGAGAACGTCCTTGAGTAAGTTGCCTGCTAGGGTAATAATAGTGTGAAGTCGGGTGAACTCGCTTTATCCTGGATATTGGACATTTAAACCACATCATGATTATCATTAAGTGACATGAAGTGCCCAAAAGGTCACAGCCTTTTCTGTGTTAAACAGCTAGAACAAGAATGTGCTGACCAGCAAGTGGTGTTTTGCCATACTTATATCTTTGCCTCATTTATTAGCATACCTACCACCGTTGATTCTTGCAACATCGTCCCCCGACACAAGGTCGTTGATTAAAAAAAAACATCCACTGACAAATTTAAAACCCTAGATGGAGGCCGCAATTTTGCAGAGCTCTCACTTCCGATCTTCACAAAAGACGTCACATTACTAACAAACGTCTCGTAGATGGGCGCACTTCCTCTCTTGACTAGCACGCAGCGACCAAATTATTATATGTCCCTGGCTTCAAAGATGATCGGGACTTTCGAGTTTCTAAATCAGAAGTAATTTCTGTTGGACAGATTAGCTGTATTTTATAATACAAACGTGTTTTTTAGCACTCGGAAACTTCATCATTGCATATCCACTACTTCAGATAGCTGTATCTCACTCTAGACAAATTATAGGTTAAAACTCATTTTATTTTAAAATGATGAACACACATACCAAAAGCTTTCAAATAAAAGCAATAAATCAGACTAGCAATAACATATTTCTCGTCTTAGGTTCCTATGAAATCAGATTTGGACTTTGCCTTACAATGTGACAGCCGACTTTTCTGGGCCTCAAAATCTGTATAGGATCAATCCAAAACATGTGAGATTGTGAATTTGAACTTCACGCTGTTTGTAAGATAGAGTTCATTTCGGTCTAGATATCCTGAAACTTGATTAACGTTGAGACAGTCAGTGCCATGATTACACCGTCCCTCCAAACCATCGCAAACGATTGAGATCCCGAAAACACTGCCAGACAGGGAAGCTCAGAAAACGCTTCCAATAACTCCAAGTCCTCCTCAAACAGCTGATCATCAATGCAGTAAAGCTCCTCCTCGACTTCCCTCTTTGTCCAATTAAACCTCTTCAGACAAATTGTTGTAGTGGTGTTGTCCACAACTTGAATTCTAAGAACGTTCAAATTTTTTCTAATGTATGATAAGTTGTCATCTATGTCGATGCTAATAACCGGATTGCTTTGTGCTGACCCAAACCCTCTGCACTGAAAACTTCGATTTTCGGACATTGAATCTCTTGGGCACCGAACTTCATCCGGTCTGGCTTCGCGTTCATGCTTAAAGTGCTTTTTCAAAGCCTTTGCCGCTGCCAAGAAGTTCATTAGCTGAACCGAACCTTCTTTAGAATCTACGAGGCGAAAGAGGAATAGCTCGACAGGAGTAAGGTAGATTAAGACGTTGACAACATAGAACAGTTTCTTAGCGTCGAAGTCATACTCAGCAGTAAGTCTTTGTGTCTTATCCGCTACCTCAAAGCCTAGAAAATGCTGAAAGGTGCATTGTACAAACTCTGGGAGATAGGCAGCTTCAGCCGACGTGAAGAAAAAATCGTCATCCAAGAAAGCGACGCTTGCGGTGAAAGAAATCTTGCACCTACCATCAGGACGATTGGGGAATCCTGGCATGCAGGACTTAACAGCGCAGTCTGGCTGTGTTTGCTGCTGTTGTGATTGCTGCTGTTGCATCAGCTGCAGTTCTTGTTGTATTTGTTGCTGTCCCTCCTCATCATCATCAGGCCTCTGAGGGGTTGTGTCTCTTTGCTGTGCGGAAGAGTCCAGACTACATACTGTTTCATTCCACACCATTATATTGAACGGATCAGAAGCCACAGTTGCTGTGATACTTTCAATACGTTTTTTTGTTGACAGCGTAGTAGTGATTCTAAGAAGGGGAAGGACATCGCGTGTCCAAACCACATTGGGGGGTGTGTATTGTTCATAATCTTCTTGATCTTCATTGTTGCACTTATAGCAGTATCTGTTGTTGTAATAAATACGCAGGTTCGCCAACACGTATGATATAAAACTCTTGCACTGAGCTGACAGGGAAGGACTTCTCTCTGTTGTGATATTCATACACGTGCCAATAGCCTTAGAAATACACGGTGGACCAATTTGCCACTTATCCAGAGAGGCTGGTGGAATGTAATGTTTGAAGATAGCGATCTCACCGAACTCTTGCGTAGAGGTCGGAGAATCTGTGTAGGTTAATAGATAGATGGACATGTGAACGAATGAAAGGTGGAAAAAGGATGGATTAAGGATGAATAGACGAACTGACAGACGGACTGATGGATGGATGGATGGATGGATGGATGGATGGATGGATGGATGGATGGATGGATAAAAAGATGGATGGATGGATAAAAAGATGAATGGATGGATGAATTGATAAATGGATGGATGGATGGATGGATGGATGGATAGATGGATGGATAAAAGGATGGATGGATGGGTGGGTGGGTGGATGGATGGATGGATGGATGGATGGATGGATGGGTGGATAAAAAGATGGATGGATGGATGGATAAAAAGATGGATGGATGGCTAGATGGCTGGCTGGCTGGCTGGCTGGCTGGATGGATGGATGGATGGATGGATGGATGGATGGATGGATGGATGGATGGATGGATGGATGGAGCAACATAGAAGTGAAAGAAAACTTCGCAGCTTATTTGCATCCTGCGCTTTATCTTGTCCCACCTTTCCGTAAGTAGTAAGACATGGAGATGACTCAATGTTTACATGAACTAAATAGGGAGGATCTGTGGTGTAATGTTACTCTGACTTCATCTGTTTGGTTTCATTCTCATAACAATAGAGACCTTTCGCTGCGCTCCTTTTACGCACGTAGGATACAATAAGTTAGTCGTGACAGTCACTGTAAGCACCCTAAAAAGAATTTTCGCATGGGTTTCTTGAAATGCCGTTTGTGTGAACTGGCAGTAACTGAACGACAATCATTTGAAGTTAATAGTACAGAATATGTTCCTCCCTTGATCCGAGAACTTACTCATTCTCCATTGAGTTTGGCTATCTTGCAGTGATTTTTCAACATCATCACTAAACTGGTTTAGCTTCCCTGTGCAACAGGGTTGGGCAAGTTCACCATAAAAGTCAGTTCAGATCAGGTTCAGTTCACTAAACGAAAAAAGCCCCAGGATTAGATTTAGCTCAGTTTCATGAAAACTGAAAGTTTTTAAAATCAGAATCAGTTCCGCCTGGTTTTTGAAATTGGCTTTCGGTTCTGATTTTTTTAGGTAGATATGAACTAAACAGAATTTTAGGTAGAAAATAATAAAAAAAAGATATAGTTTAGATCCATATCAGTACGTCCAAAATAGCTATTTACGCCATATCGAGTTCACGTGAGCTGACCTTAAGTTCACGAACTGTGTTTATAGATCGCAGTTCGGCTCAACCCTGTTGCGCAAGGATCGGTATTCATATTACGCTGTCGCTGTACCTAAAGGGTACTTAAACAGGGAATCCCAAACTTCATAATGAGACAGGTTGCCTTCATTGCAAGAGAATATCTCAGAATTCATATATGTGATGCCAGTACTGGGATCTGTGACAGGAGCAGCATTGTAGTAGTCGATAAAAACGTTACTATTGCCACCGTCAATATCTTCTGCTTTCTCGTCTTGTAACATCTGATCATTGTGGCTATGGCTGTTTTCACTCGCCAACGGCTTTGTAACGCTTTGCTTTTCAATGTTAGAGGTTGCTGAGTTTGTCTCTGTTGTCGACTCCTCAATTTCGTTTGTAGGACTGCGGATGTCTTGAATAGCATCCTCCACTGATGATGATGATGATGATGATGATGATGATGATGATGATGACGATAATAAAGTTCCTGTTTCTGCACCATCAGATACATCCTCAGAACTCGCCGGCTTGGATGATGTTGTGTGTGGGCAAGATGTAATCATAAAGTAACCAGGCTGCACACAACGGACTTCACGCTGCGGCAGATCTGCATATCGAGCACGACCTTCAGCCCAGATCTGTGGACAGTCCGACGCCATATTTTCACAACAGTTGTGATAAACGGCACATCTGGCCTCACATGAACACGGCATGTTGTCCCACTGACCACACTTGCCCTCGCATGTGAATACACCTCCCTTTAAGGCTTCTGTATCCGCGTTAGAACTTTCTACGTTAGCGACAAGCAGTAGAACCAATGCCAAGAAACGGCAGGACAGTCTAAGTGGATTTAGAATCATTGTTCGTTTTTGCTGTTGATTTTAGACTTTCTTTGCACTAGTTAGCTCAAACCGATGTTTTTGGTGACTTTAATGTCTTGACAATGTTTCCTCTGCATCAGTTATTTCTGGTACTGTTAATACCATGAACTGTTGCTCTCCTACTGTTTCTGAAGTAAAATGGATAATCAGAATAATAATAATAATAATGATGATAATGATGATGATGATAAAAATAATAATAACAACAACAATAATGAGGCCTGTAAGTCTCATCTCCAGGTTCATGCCCGCTCACAAGACTTCACATTATTATTATCCTATAAGGCCAGATTATTTTAAGACTTTCTCAATTCCCAGAGGAGTTTACAGTGCCACTGCCATTTACAGGTACTAAACACTAGCATTCTGACAATATCTTTCACTGCTTATAGCCAGGTACCTATTTCACAGACGGGTGGACTGAGGAAAATGTGAATGAAATACAATGTGAGTAATATAGTAAGGCTAGAAGAATAGTTATGTAAGTAGAACGACAGAACATTTCTATGAAAATAATATAAAACCAATTATTGTAAGAATTTCCATTAAAAATATCTTAAGAAACAGAATGTGATAGCATTTCTGTACACATAATGTATAAACATAAACACCCTGTCTTAGACTGGGACATTAGGGACTAACATAAGGCTATCTGTTACATGGAGACCCTTGCATTATCAATGTGGTACAATAGCAAAATAGTGAATCGGCATGCACTCCTGCGCAATAAACGGGGAGAGAAACGAACAGAATACTACTGAATAACCATTTACTGGCTAACCCCATTGATACCGTTCGACACTATTTTCGAACGAAATAAACTTCGAAAACGCTGAGCGTAAAATTCGGTCGAAATCGTCCACCTGCATGAAATTCCATAGAGGAGGTTTACCGTCAATGTCTGCTCACCGACGATGCAAGATTACATTAAGAATTTATGAGCAAATGTGTGCCGCTTCCACCTTTCCGACCTTGGAACGGGGCAAAGTTCGGTCCCTGCCGATGCATGAAATGGGCAGTCTTTTAATTCTATGGGTGGTCATAATGAAAAAAAAAAGCGTCAGTCTCTAGGCAGATGGCTGCAGCTGATGTGGAAGAGTTAGAAAATAATGCTCTGACTTGAAAGTGGTGTTTGTTTGTTACACCTATATCTTTGTCTCAGTCATTGGCATACATGAGTTAATTCTTGCCAATCCTCCTCCCACACAAGGTCGTTGATAAAAATTCCCACTAACAAATTGTAAACCGTAGATGGTGGTCGCTATTTTGCCGAGCTCTCTCTCCCAGTCTTCGCAAAAGATGTCACATTTCTAACAAACATTAAGTAGGTGCGCTCAATACCTCTCCGCAACTCGTGCGCACCAATCGAAATCGTGCCCCTGGTAAGGATAAAACTACGAATTTCTGCTCTACATATTTTGACGACGCTATGCAGTGTGAAGCCGTCGAGTACCGTGTCAAAGGATAACCCGTAAATGTAGTTATACGCCGTTCACTGAGAAGGAATGCAGGCTGGTTTACAATACTCGCATTGCATCACAGTGTTAATGCTTGAATTTCCATGTCAGTCACCTAATGTCCCATTCATAGAATGGATATTCATGCTCATGTTCGATGTTCTGGTTTAAGGCCTATCTATAACGACACTGAAAAGAACTATAATTTGTGAAGGATGGTCTCTATTCATATAGGTCGTATTTAACAGGATAAATCATACATGTATTTCATACGTCCTTCTATGTCAACACAGATGATTTATGACTGCACAATGAAAAAACGCAGGGCATTTAGAATTTTGGAGTAAAATTTATCGGATAATCTTCGGCTCTTGCTTCACCTGAATCAGTAGGTTAGAACCATTATAAAATACATCTTAAACTTATTTTACGATTCGGAAGCAGTATAAGCGTAGCCAGCTTAGGATTGTGACCTGCAAAATAGAAATGAAACGGTGTGGTTGGAAGAGAAGTGGGAACCAGCTTATATGGACAAGAACACGGTGCTGTCATATAATCAGATTTTGTCCTATTTTCAGAAGTGTATGTTTACTACATAATGAAATAAGATCTTTTATCAAAAGCCATGTTTTGCCGAGGGCACACATATTGTGTTCAGTGGTAATCAAACATGAAAACATCAAAAAGCCAATGTTTTCACCAACATTTTAATTTCCATGATCGTATTAGGAAACATAAGCTTTGAAACGGAAATTAAGACAAGACGCACGCTTTGAGCGCAGGCGCACTAAGGTAAATGTGGTCGTTTAAAAATTACGAAAGTATACAGTAGTGAAAACATATCTCTCTAAAGTAGTTAAGTGCATCCATCAAAGATTTACACAGACTTTAGCCAATTCGTCATCAGTTCTCTTTGATTAGATGTTAGGCAATTGTATGGAGTTATTTTGTGTCATATCTTTAATAAACCACCGGTTCGCCACCTGCGGCCTATTTGCAAAATATCTGAAAGAATTGCTAAAACATGGTTAAAGAACTACAATCCCATTCAAACGACCTCTTGAGCTAGATCACTTAAAACTGACATGTTAAGAATTTGTCTCGCAGATTTAAAAAAAAAAGACTGATGGAAAGTGTTGTGCATTTTCATCATGTTAGTGTTATTTGTTTATGTATGTATAAACTATACATTGGTTATCGTATGAAAATGTAAAGGATTAGAAGTTGTTGTGTCTTTTGTACTGTTTGAAACATTTGTGTCTTAACAAATATGTGTATGTGAAAAATTATATAGACAAAAACTTCTATTCTTCCTTTCTTTCTTTAAGCAGTATTTCCACTTTCTTTTCTCAGGTAATAATGTACTTACTATGTTTTCCCTGTAGATGTTCTTTTGTGATGAATAAGTCTGTCACAACGTGATTTGAACTGTTCGGCAAACACCTAAAAAAGATCCTTTGAGCTTGAACTTGCGTTTATTTCTTTAATACTACAAAGTTTTGTTATGAAAAGTAGTGAGGAGTGAATTATGGCAGACAGTCCATTTTTGTCCAATCAGGACTATGCAGTCTCGACTCTCGATGCTGCATCTTAAATTTGTGGCATTCAGTGAGTTGCCAGGTTAACCCCTAAACAGCCAACTTGGCGTTTCAATTTTTTTTGTTATTGTTTAAATGGCAGGGCTACCTGGCCATTGTTCGATTCTCGTTGTTTTCAAATGAAGATGGGTTCGTAGTTTTCATTGAATACCTGTGCTAAGAGAGCTTCAATGCATGCACCTTCAGGACTAAGTTGATACACTGGTTTATATGTAATGTATGTGATTTCTTGCTATGTGCCATCTCAAATTATTATACATTTCTGAACACGTGGTGATATTTGACATTATTTTCGTTATTAAATATTTCGCTACTTTTTGGTTCCTTTCAAAGGGTTTCTAATGGCCCTTTTCGGCGTCTTTTTCAAGTTTGGATTGGCTCCTTCATAGTCTGACAAGGAATTGAGGCCAGGCTCTTTCACCAAAAAAGTAGGCACCACACAGGTATGGGGGTGTGTGTGTGAGAGAGAGAAAGAGAGAGAGAGAGGGAGAGAGAGAGAGAGAGTGAGAGAGAGAGAGAGAGAGAGAGAGGAAGAGAGAGAGACAGACTAAGAGAGGCACAGAGAGAAAAAGAGAGAGAAAGAAAGAGAGAGAGAGAGAGAGAAAGAGAGAGATATTTGTGTTTGATCCATGTCCAAATATGGTGCTCCCCTTTTTGGCAAGTTTTATTCCGTTGTCACCATAAGACAGAAATTGCAACAAGTTTAAAATTAGGACAAGGGTATTTTGACAGAACAGCCAAACTAGTCCCAGGAGAGTACATTGGCTGGATGATCAGACGGTAAGACTTTCGTACATGAGAAGGCCCAGCAACATACTTCTCATCATTCTTTAAAAAACAACAGGAGGAAAAGGGGGTGGGGTGGGATTATTGGTAGACTGGTTCGTATGAAGGTTGAGTCTTTCTCCAAATCTTCAGTCTTTGTGATGATCCAAGGAGCTAGAGGGCACGTCAGTGGTAGGAGTGAATTTATGTACATACATTTGGGATGAAAAAACCTAGCGATTTAATTTGAGAGATTAATTCGAAAATAATTTTCTATCAAGTCAGAATCAGAATAGGCCTTGCATTGTGTATTTTGACTTCTAGTCAGTATACACACTCGGTCTGGAAATTTGTAAATGATAATTGTTTGTCTGATTGATCTCCACTCCTTCCTAACTATCTCTTAATCTCTACCTCTTTCTTTTCGTGTGAATGAGTACCTGGTATTCGAGCCAGGGGGAGGGGGGGGGGCAGAGCGCTGCTTGGCGACGACTAACAATGACGGTGCCATAGATTTGGTTTTTGATAATGTAATATGTATTATATGCACTGTTTGTATATGCATGCCTTATCGTGGATGAAATGCATAACACTGTATGGTATTGTGAAACATATTCTCCTCACAGTAATTAAACGTCTGTTTTAGTTCCATTTGCTTTTACTTTGAAATTCCTGTTTGACAATTCGATCCTCGTCTAATATTCAATTAATGGCACTTTTTTTTTTCAAGTTATTCTCTTTGTTTGTCTATATTTTGAGATTCTTGTTTGACCATTCTGATGTTTGTCTGATACTCTATTTATGACACTTTTTTTTTCAAGTTATTCTCTTCGTTTGTCTATATTTTGAAATTCCTGTTTGACAATTCAATCTTTGTCTAATACCTTTATTTATGACACACTTTTTTCAAGCCATTCCTTTTAGCTGTCACTCTTTTTGAATGGCCCCTCCCTTCAGAAACGATCTAGCTGCCAAGGGCAAGCTTCATATAAATTTCATTATCTCGGCTGCCAAGCAATCTCTTCGGGCAAGCCTGACATTTCTAAATTGCATAAAAAAAATAGTAACACGTGTTTACTGAACAAGATCAAATTACAAAGGATGGGATTGCTTCCGTTAAAAGTATCTTAATGAACCCAGCTGAACTTCTGCAATACAGGTTCGTGTCCAATAGTGATGGGCGAGTATGAATACAGAGTATTAGATCAATCGAGAATTTAACAAATCTCCAAGTAATCGAATACTGTCGATATTTTGATGAGTTTATTTCTATATTAACTGAGGGTACCGGAGCTGTTCGGAGCAACCGAATTAACAATTAATAATTAATAGGTTTTATACATTTCTGAAAAAAAAAAACAACAAACACTGCGAGCACAGGCGGATTCCAATTTCCAGTGGAAAGGTTGGGGCTTAAGTTAAGATTAGATAAGATAAGATACGTTTATTCATCCACAGGGAAAATGTGTCTTTGTTACAGTGATTACAATGGATATGTTTACAGAAATACATTAAAAAAAAATACGCATGCGTGCAGATACTCCCATGTATACATTGACTTGCACACAATGTCTTTTTTTTTCTCCCTCTCTAACCCACNCATACGCACATTCATACATTTCTCTTTACTGTACTTCTCAAACCCACAAATACGTTCTTTTTCTTCATATTTTTTTTTCATCATCTACCTAACCCGTTAGCTTGTAACCTTTTGGATGTATGCATATTCCAACTTGCTGCACAGCAAGCTACACAGACCATGGCAATGCAAAGTCATTTAACACATACAACTTGTACACTCCACTGCTTGCACACAACTCTGCTTTCGTGCGGTATTTCAGACCTCAGATACTTTTTGCATAGAAAATCAGTTTGGACCTAAACTCCGTTCAAGCTAAAAAAAATAAACCCAAAGAGCCAGTAAATTATTTAGGGGCCAAGAATTTTTTTAACAAAAATAAAGAGCCAAAAATCTGGTATTTGGTTCCGACACGGCCAAGTCTGGCAACCCTGAGAAAAAAAGCTGGAGAACCGTTCACGGGAAAGGTCTTGCAGTTCTTGCGCAAAAAAGAAAACAATAACAGTCAATGCAGCGGTTAATCTAGTTTCCATTCAGATTACTTGGCAGCTTTTTAATAAAATAGTTATGACAATAGATTCATAGATTTCATAGATGTTACGCCCGTGCGCTGGTCACCTACCGCAGCGCACCTACTGAAGAGAAGGCGATCAGATGAGAAAGAGCCCCATGATGATCTCAATCCCCTGTTAAGTTTCCAGATATCTTGCCAAATTTGAGAACTGTACGTGAAACGATGTGGATTTGTATAATTAGACAAACACAGAATCCAGCCAGCCACACAGTCTGCGCTTTAGGTTTTAGGTTGATCTGAACTTTATTTTGTTGGCAACTTGGCCAGAATTACTGGGATGTGTTTGTGTGTGTGTGTGTGTGTGTGTGTGTGTGTGTGTGTGTGTGTGTGTGTGTGTAGGGATATGTGTGTGTTCGTGGTTGCTTGTGGGTGTGTGTGTGGAAGTATGTGTGTGTATGTGAGTTATCGTGGGAGTGTGTGTTTGCACAGATATTTATGTTTTGTAAGCACACTGTAACAAGGGAAATTTCCCTTTGTGGATAAATAAAGTTATCCTTATCCTTATCCTTATCTTTATCCTTATGATTTTTATTTACACGTCAGACTTCTTATTTTTCTATGCGGGTACCTCCTACAATTTATCGTAGGAACATACGGCGGAAAGTACATTTTAAAGCTTATTTTTGACCCGGATCTTTACCAAGTAAATAATAAGCATAACAAAGCAATAACAAACAGAAGATTTTCTGAGTAGAGTCAAATTAGAGGTTAAAATATCGATAGTGGTATTAAATAATGTTCGTAAAAGTATCAATATCAGTATCGATACCTTGATTCTGGGTATCACATTTCATTAACGCTCGGTTTTAGAGTAACAAAACCAAACTACATGTGCAATTTGGTCTTGATTAAATTCATAGTTCAAGTCATGGAATGACCTTTTTGAGTCTTGCTCTTTTACTGAAGCAAACTGTCACGTTTCGACGAGCCAATCTCATATACACATGAGAAAATTGTTCACTCAATAAAAAAATATATTGAATAAACATTTAAAAAGCACATACAGTCGACTCCAGTGGATTCGGTTCTTTTTTGCGAACATCTAATTTGGTCAGTCATGTGGGTGGAAGTTGCCAGTATAACTATCATAAATCTGTCTGATGAAGTCATAATTTCTAGCATAAGTATTGTGAATCCGCGGTTCATCTGTGGGACCCACTGCTTAGCTTTGGAACTCGTAATTTAGCTGTGGATAGCGTGGTTCAGCCTTAACCTTCATGGTTAAGTTGTGAAAGTGGTGGTTAAGCTGTACGTTACAGACTTCTAATTGGGTGAAAATAGCGTGTTGTCATATGCGTTAGGACAACAGTAAAATATATGTCGTTTGGACATTGTGGAGAATGGGGCCCTAGATTTGTGAACCTACCTGCGAATTAGTTTGCATTCTCTCCTCATTTTGTAAACTAAATCTGAAGTTTGGGTCATTCACTTCAATTACGGTGTGGCCTTCTGCGCGGAGGACTTGTCGTTAAGGAAACTAGTTAGCTTGTTTACACCTTTCGATGTTTGGGTTAGCAGCTCGAAAACGAAATGAAAGACCTATATTTTTAACATCATTTTGAATAAGCTCATTGAATTCTGAAAACTATTAAAGATGGATCGGTTTGAGATTGTGGAATTACCTGTAAATGACAGTACAGAAAACAATTTATTGGCTCAAAGAGGGAAATCGGATTTGACTTCTGTAACCTGAATCTAATATCTTGCACTCACAGGTTTAAAGGCATAAAACCCATGAATTAAATGTTCCTAGGCTGTCGTCAAATGCAAGACACACAAAATTTCCTAAAAACTGGACCACATACAGCTTTTCGGGTAGGTAAATAACTATACTAGACTAGCTATTAGCTACACAAGGTACAGGAAAATAGGCACAGCCCCTCAGCCTTCTCTGGCATGGTTATCCCCTATCAAATCACTGGTATCAAATGTTTGGATTGAATCTTAGCATTCAGAAATGCTTTCTGCATTTCTAATCCGCTTCCAGCCTAGCCCATCTCAGCCTTAGTCTCTCTTCCTCACCATAATCAACAAAACAATGCAGAATAAGTATGTCATGTCTAAATCTACAGTGTCTCAATCTCCTTTTTACCTCTCTTCCCTCCCCACACCCCCTTCCCAGAGAAAAAAAA
>JAWQUT010000070.1:72812-94243 GCA_033807755.1 Ellobium chinense
CCCTCCCCGTCCGCAAACCTTACAACCCCATCCTGCCCCTTTGGTCATAATGAACTAAGCATAACAAAATGAGTGTCTCATGTTCAATCTTTTTTCCACACTCTATTCCTTTCCATCCCCACAAAAATTCCCTTCCCTATGTCATTATCACTTGGAAGGATCAATATTCAATAATGCTACTTCTATCATGTTTTTTTGCTTTTTCTGTCACACCACAGGCTGAAAACTGTATGTAGATTTATCTTCAGTTTTAGAACATATAAGAAAGACGCCTGTAAAGCATTCTGTAATGCTAAAAGTCGCTTAGGAAATGTTAGTATGTCTTATGGATTTGTTTGCACTATGAGACAACATGTAGCCTACCCATATAATTTTAACAGTACGTTCAGCCTAGCAGAGGCTACTTGACCACCAAATTCACCACCAAATACACAACTGTTGATGATGGGAAGGAGAAAAAGAAACAAGTGGGGATTTGCTCAGATGAGGGGTAAACATTTTCAAAACTTTTTGAATGCTTACTCTGAGTTACCTGACAACAGCATTTTCTCTCAATATTGATGGAGTTACTGAACTTCTCATAATTTTTTCTTTGAGAATAGCAATGTACAATGTAGAATGCTGTAAAATTGTCTAATCTGCTGTCTGTAGAGCAAATTAAGCTAAATGGTAATGTTTCTTTCTTCTTAATGTAGGAACTCGCAGTTTAGCTGTGGATAGCGTGGTTCGGCCGTAAACTTCATGGTTAAGTTGTGAAAGTGGTGGTTAAGCTGTAGAAACTCGCAGTTTAGCTGTGGATAGCGTGGTTTAGCCGTTGCCTTGCCTTGCCTTTGATCTCTGTCTTTGAGCTATTGCTCTTGGGTTTAGCCGTAAACTTATGGCAAAGTTGTGAAAGCGGCGGTTAAGCTGTAAGAACTCGTAGTTTAGCTGAGAAACTCACGGTATAGTTGTGAATGAGGTGGTTTAGCTATAGAACTCGTGATTAAGCCGTGGAACTCGTGATTTAGCTGTGGAACTCGTACCTAATCCAGTAGTGGAACCTTCCTGCTTGGAGAACTCACTCGTGGCTCTGCAGCGAAACTCATGGTTTAGCCGGGAAACTCGTGATTTAGCTGTGAAACTTGTGGCTCTGCAGTGAAACGCATG
This sequence comes from Ellobium chinense, assembly GCA_033807755.1. Lineage (NCBI taxonomy): Eukaryota > Metazoa > Mollusca > Gastropoda > Ellobiida > Ellobiidae > Ellobium > Ellobium chinense. Next base: position 73,959 of record JAWQUT010000070.1, read on the forward strand.
GTTTAGCTGTTGAACTCGTAGTTTAGTAGTGGAACCCGTGGTGGAACTCATGCCGAATTCAGTAGTGGAACACTCCTGCTTCTGGCACTGACTCGTGGGTCTGCAGTGAAACTCATGATTTAGCTGTGGAACTAGTTGTGAAACTCGTAGTTTAGCTGAGAAACTCATAGTTTGGTTGTGGAACTCGTGATTTAGCTATGGAATTCATGACGTTGCTTTGGATTCCGTAGTCTACCTATTGCACTCATAGTTCAGTTTTAGATCTCGCTAAGTGTGAAACCTTTGATCGTGAAATGGACAGACGAAGATAAACTTCCTTGATATACTGCTTCTAACTGCATTCCTTTAAAACGTGTGACGTGTATTACGACCACAAAGCAAACAAGAATTGCCTAGCTAATATTTCTTACTTTTTACGTCGTCCTGCGGCGGCAGCTTTTGTGTCAACCTTAATTTATTTGAGAGCATTAACGATGGGATTTCTTACCAAAGTAAAAATTACATTACTGCATCAATGCTGAATGTAGCCTTCGTAGTGTTCAACATGCGTAATTAATATTGTTCTTTAAAATGGTAAGAGACCCTAACTTTAATGCTCAAGTTGTTCTATTGTTACAAGGTAGTCAGGGGCGTAGCATCCATGTAATCTATGAATCTGAGATTACCGAAATATTGTCGCATTTATCCAATATAATTTAACTAATCTGAAATGTTTTGTAAAATTTTCAAACATCACACTTATACTATTTCACCTACAAGCCATTAACAAGCATTGACAATACGACCTTGTCACGGTTAGCTAGTTATACTCGCCGATAATCTGAAGACCCATACACTGTTCCACAGATTCAGCGCTCCCATATGCACAGTGTATTGTATCGAGGGCTGTGTTACAAGAGAAACTATTTTTAAAAAGGTTGCCAGTAATCTGAGGGGAATCTAGATTACCCGCTGTGATGACTATTATTATTTTCTTTTTGCACAAGAGCGGCGAGACTCTTTTCCCCTGAGCGGTTTCTTGGGTTTTCTCAGGACTGCCAGACTTAGCTCTTTTGGAGCCAAATACCAGATTTTTGTCTTTTTTTTTAAAAGCCATTGGTTCCCAGATACTGTATCTGACTGGCTCTTTGGCTCGTTTTTGGCTTCAGGGAACTTTAGCTCAAAACTGATTTTCCATGCAAGAAGTACTTATAGGTCTCAGAAACTGTATGGTATTTCAATGACAGGGTTTCTGTCGTAATTGGAACAATGAACATCTAATAAAGGACGATCCCAAAACTGCATCCATTTAACTGTCATTCCTTAGGCTCTAATGTATGCAGAATGGTTGATGCCAATCATAATACCCAAGCATTTCCAGTACCAAGGCAGTTCGTAGTAATTGTCTTTTATGCGTAATCTTAATCCAAGTCGGCCATGTACGGCTTCAGACAGCTGGTTGGATGTAGGTGCTAGATTACCAAAAATATCACCCTCGCTACGCCCCTGTAGTTTACTATAGCTGTGCTACTACTATCAGAACTTAGCACTGAGAGCTGGTACTGTCAGAGAGGTAGTGATAACCCTTGATTCAGTAACAAATCGAAGTCAAAAACAAGAAGAAACCTGGTAGAGAAAAACAAACAGAATATTGAAGAAATCGACATCAAGGGTATAAAGGATATCTACTTCGCTGAAGACATTGGCATCAAGAATATCGCTGACATTAACAACAACCTTAGACTCTTGCACGTTGAAGAGGACAAGGAGATTCGGAAACAACAACAACAACAACAACAACAACAACAACAACAACAACAACAACAACAACAAAATCGACGATGTCTCTAACCTCTCCCAGAAACCACGCCGGTTTCCAAGTATTGGTTCTGCTGCTGGTTCATTGCGTAAAAAGTTTCCTGGCGATAAATGTTGAAGATCCAAACCTTATAGGAGGAACAGTCACCTGCAAGAACATGTGTGGTCAGGTAGAAGTGTTGCCGTGCTCATGTGAGGCCCGATGTGTCGTTTGGCGCAACTGTTGTGAAAATATGGCCTCAGATTGTCCACAGATCTGGGCAGAAGGTCGCGCTAGATTTGCCCATCTGCTGCAATCTGAAGTCCATTGTGGACGTTTAGAGTATCATATGATTACTTCCTGCCCGACGTCCACATCATCACAGCCAGAAAGCACCAGGTCTTCATTTGGTGGAGGAGATGCAACAATGTCTTCAACATCACCCTCACCATCGATGCCACTGTTGCACCCAGCGGAAGATGTTGTCCAAGACAATCGACTTCCTAGGGAAGAAACTAAGGAACTGACAACAGAAACTAGTTTTACAACTCCAATTTCTGAAAGACAGGTTGAAGTTGTGTCAAGGGGAGAAGAAGTCACTCACGCTAGCCGAGCGTTATTGCAAGAAACATCTGGCGAAGATGATAGTGGCCCTGCTGGGTCTTTGATGGAGATTATTAATGCAGCCCCTGTTACAGATACAATCACCGGCATCACATACGTGAATTCTGAAGTGTTCTCTTGCAACGGAGGCAAGCTATCTCATTATGCACGGTGGGAAGCGCTCTTCCGGTTACTTGACTTGGGTAGGTCTGCACAGAAAATATTGCTACATCAGAACAAAATCACAAAATCACGTACGATTTGCACACCGCTACTTTTCATAAATTAGAAAAACAAAAACAAAGAAAATAATCCAATAATGTCACCTGAGCAAGCTATCTGGCGAAAACATATCAAGAGAAGTGTCTCCCCTAGGCCTGATGTTCACATAAACGAACTTTTTGTATATGTTGCTCACACTCCACTCCATTCCACTCCACTTCACTCCACTCCACTCCACTCCACTCCACTCCACTCCACTCCACTCCACTCCACTCCACTCCTTCCAGTCCCAGTCCAGTCCAGTCGTCTGAGTCCAGTCCAGTCCAGTCCAGTCCAGTCCAGTCAAATTTTGCTCAAAATACAATACAATACAATGCAATACAATACAATACAACACAATACAATACAATACAATACAATACAATACAATACAATACAATACAATACAACGGAACACAGGAAGTTTGTTTCCAGATTTTTTTATACAACATTTGGAAATCAAACACAAATGATTAAACTGACTAAGAACGACATGAAGATTGCACAGGTATTACACACAAAGTTTCAAGAAAACAACAAAGATCACTTTAGGATCTACAAAATACACGCTCCGGCTCGCTTTCTCTCCTGTCTACTCCTCCTTTCTCTCTCTCTCTCTCTCTCTCTCTCTCGCTCTCTCTCTCTCTCTTGCTCTTCTTGCCTTCTTTTTTTCTTCTTCTCTCTCTCTCTCTTTATTTCTGTCTTGTTCCCTCGCAAATTCATATGTCTGCTATGTCTCCTCTAAATCATCATACATTAACACTTTGCTCATGTTCTTGCACCTTTTCTTTCATTTTTGTCATTTTTGCCCTCGTCTATTCATCGCGCATGTTCAAAATGTCTTGTTCGCATTCTCTCGTAGATATACTACTACTAACCTTCGTGCTGGCAGGGTTAAAGTGTCCATCCGAGGTTAAGGGAGACACCCGATATTTTATGAATCTATAATACAAAACACTTTAAAAATGCCAGGGTGTCAAACTGAAATCAGTTACGTTTTGTTTTTATTACAATTTAATGATTAAAAACATGGGTTATAAGTTTAAGAAATAACTGAAATCACATTTTGCCATCCTAGAGAATCAAGAATAAATCAAACCATATGATATGACATGATATGAAAGACAGAACGTCTACGTCCATGATTAGGGGGCTGAACTCGGAAGGAGAGCATTTGCGAACTAATAGTGATGTTTTTGCACGAAAATGTGTCCCAAATTTGGGTTCATTTTGAAACGATGTCACATGTTTGACTAATACCAAAGTAAAAAGGAAGAAAAAGAAACTCAGGCATGTGTTTGCTGGGATCGAGTTATCCGAAGCGAAATTAGGTTTGCTATGTTTATGAAAAATCTGTCTCAAGAATTTCCAACAAAATTACGTATTAGGGGTCGATCTGAAACAAAGTCATGGGTCAGTATGTATACTTTGTGCTTTTTGTCTCTGTGCTGGGCATTACCTGTTTTCTTTCGTTGAAGCTGCGCCATCCGTCCTTGCTGACCGTGGACACACTGCCTCGCCTCCGTGGATCTGCTCTTGTGTTTGATAAACATTGTTGTGCGAGGAACATTTCCAGTTTAATTTATATTTTGAAAAGTCACTCATGGGTATAAAATCAAGAGTTCCCAATCTGCAGTAAGCGTTGCTCTAAATGTATGCCGTGCAACCATCCATCCATCCATCCATCCATCCATCCATCCATCCATCCATCCATCCATCCATCCGTCCCTCCCTCCGTCCGTCCGTCCGTCCGTCCAATCATCCGTACGCCCGTTCATCCATCCGTTTGTCCGTCCGTCCATCCATCCATCCATCCATCCATCCATCCATCCATCCATCCATCCATCCATTTCTACAGATTCCCTGCAGTTCACTGAGATGCTATTGTTCCAAGATTACATCCCACCTTCTACACTGAACGCCTCTTTCCTCGGACCGCGGTGTTATCCTCTCGCCATTGCAACATGCGAAAGTAGTATTCTAGAAAGGCATCCTCATCTTGCACATCAATGCAAGAGTTTCACATCTTACGTGACACCAGTTGAGGGCCTTCCAGTGTTTGAAATTTACCGCAACAGGTACTGCTTTCAGTGCAAGTATGAAGATGTATATAATTATCGACCACACATTTATAGATCCAAGAAGAGTATGCTTCGCGGTCGCCTCCCCTTCATCAGAGTATCTGCTTCGCAAGCAAAGGAAAACAATGTTGACAAAATTTTCTCCGCAATCGTCGATTCTGACCCATTCAACATTTCACCTTGGAGAGAAGCAGCCTGTAAAATCAGTACTACCAAGCAAGAAGAAGACAACAACGAAGAACGGTTTGAACAGCATGATGAAGGAGAAAAACAACAACAGCAGCAACAAACACAACCACAACCGCCACCACAACAACAACTAAACCAAACAGAGTGCACGGTTAAGTCGTGCAGCCCGAACTTCGAATATCGCCCCGATGGTTTCTGCAAAAAACTGTTCAGTTGCAGCATTGCTTTCCCAAACTTTGAATTTTTCTTCTCACCTACAGAAACTGTTTACCTGTCGCGGTTTGTGCGATGCAGTTTTCAACACATCCTTGGCATTGAGGTGGTGGATTATAAACAAAGCCTACAATTTGACGTAAACACCAGGAAACTCATGCATGTTGTGGATCTTACGACCTATATTTTCCGCGATAATGGCATTTATTTCATGGACATAGATGAAGAAAGTCAGTATTTACCATTTAAAAAACTGCTGGCAATGGCAAAGACTCTAAAAAAACATCTTGAGAAAAAACGCAAAGCCCTTGTGGGTGAGGCTACTTCTTCTCCAGATTTAATATTCCAGATCCAAACTTCAAAGTCAGCCCAGCCCATTCCAAACATTACTAGTGTCGACTTGGACGATGAATTTTCTGAACTAAGATATCATCTTAACGTCGATAGAGGTAACATTGTGGATAACGTGACCACTACAATTTGTCTGAGGCCACTAGATAGTGTACAAGATGAGAGGATTCACTGTTATGTTGATCAACTGTTTGAGGAAGACTTGCAGCTCATAGAAAAGTTTTCTGGGCTATCCTGTCTGGCCGTGTTCTCAGGATCTGCGTCGTTTGTGAGGTTATGGTGGTATAGTTTAGGGATGACTTTATTGGCCTCGGCAGTTGCCAAGTTTTAGTGAAGTCGATTTAGTATACTTAGTAAACACAGGTTATCAAAGAAAATGACGATGAATCAATCAAATCTATGAATACACAAAGCATAAATAAGCAAGATACACTTACATGAAAACATTATTTAAAAAATACATGCAGCCTTAGACATTGATACCACCTAATGCCTACCTAATTTAATACGTGAAGTGAGGATATGAGGCAAAACGAACTGAAACTTAATCTGCATGCAAGACTGAACATATCTTTACAAAGACTAATTTTAATTACAGACGGGGGAACATTCTCTAACCGATATATTGGAATCGAAATGCCATCTTTACTCGCAATTTAGAAATCATAACATGTCGTTTGGAATACAATTTAATAACACGAGAAGCAGAAGGCATATGAGATTAAAATAACCTTTTTTTTGTTTTAAAGATTATTTCAGTCATAATGTAGTGCAATCAGACATGAGGATTTAGGAAGTCAGTCGATTAGTGCAGGCAGGATCCATGTGATGCACGACACCTCTAGACCATCACCAGACAAACTGAGCTCCTGTTGATGCTATACAAAAAGAGTGAATTGGCTTATCACAGTTGACTGGTACTTCTAAACGAAACATCCACCATAAATGGGCATCGCCCTCAAGGGGGAAGGGGGGGGCGGGGAGGATCGATATATTCCAACAAGGTCCTTCCTTTTGTCTCTCTTCAGCAAGGATACTACTCCAGGACTCTCAAGATAGTTGCCCTTTCAAATTTGCCGGCCTACCAGCTGTTCAGACTATAGATAGACCACCATATGCTCAAGACCCACCAACACAGCATGGGTAAAGCACAGATGGCCGAATCCACCTGTCACCAAGAGCAACAGACACCCCTGAATGTCCTGCATATCTCTGGGAGCAGCAGACTTTCGAGGGGAGAATTGGCCAGAGGCACGAGACGTCAGTAGTATTCCTTGAGGGACCGTCTTGCAGAGGACACTAAAATTCACCAACACAACGAGTCTTTGCTTCCTACGGGTATGAAGCAGTCAAAAAAGTGAGCCCAAGCATTTAACACAAGTGTTTATCAGTACTCAGATGTGTTTATGTACCTCGTAAGCTCAAACAGTACTCAGATGTTCTTTTTCAGATGTGGATCAGGACTCAATACTCAAGATTCAAGACTCAAGAATCTTCATTTGGCTCATGTCACAAAGCCAAAAGTGGTTATAAAATAATTAACAATGAAAATCAGCATTAAGAAATAAAAATAACAAAGACTGATCTGAATATACTAAAAAGGAACATTAAACGTCTGTTTTTCTTGTATCAGATCGATGCTGCTGGTGGGCTACTCAACTGCAGCCACTCTTGGATCTTAGATAACTGACAATCGAAGTACCATGATGTAGATAGCAATTTTAGTTCTGGTCAAAGCTGCTATCTGTGTCAATAATAGAGGGTTGCATTGCACACAGCACTCTATCCTTTCCTTCAGTCAGGGTGCGTTCTTTTGGGGGTGCGTAGACTTCTCGATTTTTGCCGAAATTTCAGGGTTCGACCTGGAGGTTGCAGGAGTCAAATTGTACAAGCCTCTTTGAGCCACTTATAAAATTTTCTCCCCAAACCACAAGAAATCTCGATGGCTAAGGCTAGACAGCAGATCTGGTGTTACCAGTTTGTTCAAATTATATACTTTTTACAGTGTGGGCCCTTAGATTTTTCACAATTTTAATTTGGATGAAAAAGGGTTAAAATGTAGCCTTTTTTTTCTTGCAGACTACAGGCCCGCACAAATGAAATTCGCAAAAGCTATTAAGAAGCACTGCCTATTACAATTTTTAAAAAAAATCTGAACTAAATTTCACCACTTTTGCTGTGTGGTTGCATGTTATACAATAATTTCTACATATTTTAATTTGTACAAAGAACAGGTTTTATACTCTATTACTGTTGACTCCAATAATCCACGTTTTTAAAAACCAACTAGACTCCTGCAACCTTTACCCCTAACCATCATCACAAGCCTTTGGGAGCGCCCCATGATTCTGTCCTTAAATCATGCATAAAGCTAAATCTTAACTTAAAGCATACTTACGCTGCCTGACTCTAACACGGTGTATATCTGTCTGTTTGACTTTCTGCATGGACAATATTCCGGGACCCTCTTACCTAATGCTTGGGTTAGAGGCAGGTTTAGAAAAGAGAAAGCTCACGTGAAAGAATTCCTAGACCAATGATAATGTTTGGGGATTGTCCAAAGGTTGCTCCTCTTCCTTAAATCTTTTCTTCTGGGGAGGAGACAAAAGGGAGGGGGGGGGNGGGGGGGGGGGGGGGGCTCAGATTGGTATGCTGTCTTTATTTGTCCAGTAACTGTGCTGGTAATGGCCGTGCTCGGAGCAGGCCGTGTTTCAAGCTGAAGGACAGATAAGATAAGGAAAGATCGGCAGTGGGGAGTCAGCACTCTGCAAAACCTGCAGATATTCATCTAGGTCGATTTGCCATCCCTTTCGCTCTGGGTTAAGGCCCTTCCTTAACCCTACCCTGCCCCTATCTAAACCAAGCACTAAATTGCTGGATTGCCGGGTTGGGATCGAGTTCAATGGGGTGCTATGTGGAAAATCGCAATCTTCTTTAGGTTCAATGAGGCAGTATTATGCCATAATGACGCCCAAATAATTATAGACACAATGTTTGATATTATGCTTGTTAATGCTAGTAGGGAGTCATATCGTTAACGTGGAAAGTAATCACTGATTCAATACAAAGGAAATGAAATAAAACATCCTCTTTGTTTAGCTGATTGCGTGATTTTGGTTTCAAGTTTATTTACGTTCTGTTCATTAACAGAGGGCTGTATCTCTTCACAGACATCGACACATTGCCTATCTCATTTCAATGAGTTTTCAGGAGAGGGGAGAAACGCAAAAAATAATGCCGATATGAAGCTTTCGGGCTGGTGTTTTTTTCTTTAATGAATGACTTTGTGACTTACTTTGTATGTTGCATTTGATAGATGGCTGCAGGGGGAGTCAATGTTGTGTCCACTTCTCGACTCTGCTAACATTTCCCGGATTTCAGGAGTTTGACTACTGCTTCTGTCAATCCGCTTACGACCTTGGGAGAGTTCCACGACGGCTGCTACAACCTTCACTCCAAACTTGGTGGTGTTTAACTTGCCTTCTAACTGCCACCCAAAACCGCTACGTGACAGTGCACCTGTCATCCACACCACACGTGTTTAGCTTACAAGGCAAAGGGCGACGTGTACAAGACAAAGTACTATTTGCATATAATTATCTAGATTGAGCTGTTTTAAAACAGTCATGGCAGAATCTCAGTAAGATCTTGACGATATTTTAATAGTATAATATGTGGTGTTAGCAGCAAGGAAAAAGAGGAAAAGGAAAACATGGACGAAAGACTGGCTCTTGAAAAGAAATACTCTAGGGCTTACAAGTGTTTTGAAGGAACTGAGACCGTATTCAGAGGATTTAACCATTTTTTCGCTTATGGATGAAGCTACGTAACTGAATTTGCTAGACCTCGTAAGTCCGTTAACTAAAAAAACCCAACAGCTTTACGAATATCAATTAGTTCCCAAGAGAGGGTGACAGCTACACTTCGCTTTTTAGCGACTGGTATGAATTACCAACACTTGAAATTCTCGAGCTGCAAACGCCCTAGGCATTAAGCAACATATTCCTGAGACATGTTCAGCAATCATTAAATTATCATTTTTTTTCAATTTTGAACTTAAATGCGACATGTACGCATAGACTTTGCTATTTTAGATACGCTGAATTTAAAAATGTTGTTATTTTCTAGATTTGACCGATAATTTACGTTTTAGTTATCGCCTCTTTAAATCCTGCCAGCCCAAAATTAAACAGGAAGCGCCGCACCCGAAAGGCGCCGGGGTGTCTCTGACAATCAGGCGGACCGGCCGCCAAAAAAGTCAAGCGAACTGATTTTCTTGATTCACCCGTATGGTAGGACTTACGGCCTTCAGTCTTTTTAAACAGTATTTCATACACATTATCGGTTCTGCTCTAAGTTATCGCGTTTTTCAAAATGTACAAAAACGCCTCATTACATTAAGTTAGTAGAGATAAAAGGTTTTAATTTGCCGGATAGCGTAATTATCTTAAGATCCTTCAAGAGCTTGGATCGAGTTTAATATAGTGTTTTGCAGGACGGTTAGAGGACTAAAGTACACATCACTCTTAATTAACCCTCTAATGCCCAGCGTATGAGATCTGATACATTTCGTGGAACAAAGAAAAAGCAAACCAAGATCATCACCCCACCATAATAGTGTGAAGTGGCATGAGCGGGCATTAGCCTGGATATGAGACTTATAAACCGCATTATTATTATTATTATCATCATCATTTTGATGCTTGTTCCAGCATAGTGGATCCAGAAGTGATCTAAAAACTGGAGCTTGGACTTTTTGCGCCATTGTAAATAGGGCTGGGCACTAGAGGGTTAACGACAATTGTATTGCATGATAAATTTGTCCAACACGAGACACCAGGCCGATGATAAACCTGTGTCAGACTTTATCAAAACAACCTGCATGCTTCCTTCAGAGATTCCAAGAAAGAGTTGTTTTTTTTTTGTTGACACCATTAAGACAGCGAAAACAAGACAAAAAACATTTTAACAATTCAGTTTCTAGCTTGAAAACAAACACAATAACATTCTTGAGGATCCGGTATAATAGTGTTGTGCGAAAAAGAAACCATAGATTACAATGTGATAAATATGTAATTCTTGATCAATAACAACAGTGGAGGGTGGATTTAAGCATAGGGCGGATTGACACTCACCCAGAGCCCAGCTTGTTCAAAGGGTTCCGCGTCGAAGGAGCGTTTGTGGAGCGTAAAAGAGCTGTATGGAAAGAAGAGAAAAAGAAAACGAGATAGACAGACAGCCAACTGTCTCCAAAGGCCTCGTTTAAAACTGTCTCCAAAGGCCTCGCTTAAACCTGTCTCCAAAGACCTCGCTTAAACCTGTCTCCAAAGGCCTCGCTTAAACCTGTCCCCAAAGGCCTCGCTTAAAACTGTCTCCAAAGGTCTCGCTTAAAACTGTCTCCAAAGGCCTCGCTTAAAACTGTCTCCAAAGGCCTCGCTTAAACCTGTCTCCAAAGGCCTCGCTTAAAACGTCTCCAAAGGCCTCGCTTAAACCTGTCTCCAAAGGCCACCCTCAAAACTGTCTTCAAAGGCCACGCTTACCACACACCCTCTTCCCCCCTCCCCCTCTTCTCTATGCCNTTTCAGAACCATCAAGCTGGGCGGTGCCTAAATCGATGCTGATAATGAGTACTCATATACTGGCCCTCAGTGTAAGGACTCTGCTCCAATGCTAAGTTAGTCGATTTTATCAGTATCACCATTTTTCGTTGTTTTAAAGTTTATTACTTATAAATATTATGGACACAAAGGCCTCCATTCTCGGATAAGGCCAGACAAGATACATACACTTCCTTTATTAATCTATTTGGAGATTTGTTTTGAACAAGTGCGGGGTGAGGAATACATTAAACAGTGAACTACATTCACAAGCGTAATCCCATACAGATACCGCACACTATCCCATCTACACACACACACACACACACACACACACACACACACACACACACACACACACACACACACANACACACACACACGCACGCACGCACGCACGCACGCACGCACGCACGCACACACAGAGCAATGTTAAAACATGCCGCTCCATTTGGTGCTGCAGTGTCCTGATTTAGTCCCATTGTTAAGAGAGAACGAACTAGAGATAACAAGGCACTAGATTTAAAAAAAAAAATAACAACAAAAAAACACCCACACACAGTTTCGCTCTTAGCTTACTAACAAATGCAAATGAAATGTTGTTTTGGAGCTTAAATATTATCACCTCCTTCAGATATCCGTTCCACTTTGTATGCTATCATTTCGACCCGTCCACATGAAAAACTATACGACAACCCGCTGCAAGTTTGCACCCTGTTGTTCTCTTTTTGTACCAGGGCCACACTGATAACTTTTAAGCCTGTTGACAAGTTGACTGTTGTGAACTGGGTGAGTTAGTGCTGGAGGTCTATGAAGCTTAGACACTGCCGGTCACATCCGTGATGAATTCCTGGTATCCGAGATAACAACCCACAGTACAAGAGCGTGCTGCAAGGGCTTGACTATGAAACTGGAAGTGACCCGAATAGTGCTACGCACAAGATAGTCTAGAGTTCTTTTTTTGCTAATGATCAGTGGCCGTATGCACACTCTTTACTAAGGCTGTTAATCGAGCCACACGCTCAGCACAAAGTTACCACGGCAGTGTCGCACCTCCTACAAACTAATGAGGTATTTTCAAACGGGTCAGTTACACCACGTGACCTAGGGATTGCTAGGATATTTTGATAAATGACGAGTAATCATACATGAGCAGAGCATGTAAACAAACCAACGTGTGAGCAAGATTTCCTAGGTCACGTGATGGAGCTGAAAATATCTAATTAGAGATTGTTTATGCTAATTAAGGATGGGAAAATGGATTAGCAGTGACAGCAGGAATGGGCTGGAAGGAGAAGGATCGTGACCAAGCGTTAAAGTTTGGTTTGGTATCGTCATTGCTAATTGGGTAACAAAGGGCTCTGATTTGTGAGATACTATGTGTGTGAGTGTGTGTACGTTTGTGTATGTGTTTATATGAATGTGAACATTTAGGGTACCAGATGAGATTCAGTTACTGAAAAACTGATAGACCCTATCCTAGACTGCTATTTCTAATAAAATGAAACAATAAATGAAAGCCTGAAAAAATAAAAAGGAGCCTAAAGTAAAAGTGAAACGGCCCCCAAAAGTCAAAAGAGGGTCCGAAGAAAACAATGCCACACTACTTGTACGCGTACTAACTTTTTTTTTTTTTGAGACTGGGGTGTGGCTGAGGGGAAGGAGGGCAAAATAAGAACTGTATAACTAAGGGAGGGAGGGCGGTAGCGATAGTGGCGGAGAATAGAGGAGCACGCGAGATTGTTGAGACTAGAAAGACCCTTCCAAGAAGAAGGTAATTTATGATGACACTGTATAAACAGATCGCTAGTGCAGCTGCGAGCCGCTATACTCGATCTTTAGTCGATCTTATGGCTGCATTACCAACCTTGTATTTCCCTCCCGTACCGAAAAAGCTCGAGTTTAAAAGATCGAGCTTTAATCGATCCTTACGATCCTGGCCACCAAAAGATCGAGCCAAATCGACTTTTCAAAATGAGGAATGCGTTAACCACGGAAAACTTCCAAAACATTAGTACTGTAGTGTTCACTGTAGTTAACGCAGGACGTTAGTTAACGCATGGATAATGTCTACGGCCACAACTCTAGTTTCAAGGTTCAGATTCTCTGATCAGAGTGTTTTGTTTTGCTGTTTTTTTTTTTCAAAACATGTTTTCATAGCGTAGCCAACAACAACAACAACAACAACAACAACAATAAAAATGGAGGTGAAAGTCACAACACAAGCGTATAATGTCTCTCTCTCTCTCTCTCTCTCTCTCTCTCTCTCTCTCTCTCTCTCTCTCTCTCTCTCGTAGGCATTTGTTAACAAGTCAAGTGTTCTGAATTTGTCTCCAAATGCTATGCATAAGGCACTTTCAAGAAACAACACTACTGCACACTGGACTCTCCCATGGCTGCTCTTGCACTTTCAAGTGCCTGCCTGTCAAGGCCTATCTGTATATTCTTCGCGCCAATCTTCTTAGCATGCTACTGCTTGCTTCTCCTTTCCGCACCCTCCCCCCCCCCTTCCAGCTCCCTTTCTCAAAATGTGTTAGGCTGGTTTGTTTTTTTAAAGTTGTCCCCTATGGCCGTATGCATAATCCTTACGTTAGTTAACGTACTGAGGTAACCACGGGAAACTCAGAAAACATTAGTAGTGCTCACTATGGTTAACACAATGTATTAATTAACGTATGGATTCTGTATACAGCCACTGGTCCTGTTCGGACACTTCAAAAAACCCAGAAAGTTTGAATAATGTCCTTTCCATCATCTTCAGGGAGAAACGCATAAAACATGAACACCAAACACAATATGATCTGAATTCATGTCAATGAAAGAACACTTGGTTTACAATAATCATTGTGTTTATTGAAAAAGATATATATATATTTCACATCACACAAGAAAAGGATAGTTCACATCACACGGAATATTTCGTCGTGTATCTCATGAAAGGGCGTATGAGACATTTTGGGTGTTTAGAGCAGAGACTACTTTCCCAAAGCGCCATTCCAGATCTGTGTTCTGTCTTTAGAAGTGAGATAGCTGTCTATAGATAGCTTTAATAGTTTCGGAGATATCAAATATTTACAGATTATCAGTTCTAAAAATCATTGAAAATTTAAAACGCAAATGTCGCATACGTCTCATCGTGACATGGAAGAAGATTGTAGCACTTATAGGGAGGTCAAAATGCGACAGATATTGATTCTCTCATTACTACGATTCTCTTGTCAGTGATATCTCAAAAAGTAATAGTTCAACCGACATCAAATTTGTCATTGGGGGTTGCAGACTTCTAATTGGATGAAAATAGGATGTTAATAGGATATGCAGAATGGACCCTCGATTTAGTGAGCCAACCTGCAGATAAGTTTGCATTCTTTTCCTGATTGTGTAAACTAAACCTGAAGTTTGGGTCATTCACTTCGGTTTTGGTGTTGCCTTCTGTGAGGAGCACTTGTCGTTAAGGAAACTAGTTGGCTTGTTTACGCCTTTCAGGCACCGGTTCGTAACTCGTAAAGGAAATTAAAAAAAAAAACAACCAACATATCATATTGAAACGTAATTTTTCATAAGCTCATTGAATGCTACAAACTACTGAAGAAGACTTAAAGATGGTGGAATTTCTAGTGAGTGATCGTCGAAAAAACAGTTTATTAGTTCAAAGAAGCAAATTCGATTTGGCTTTTGTAACCTAACAAAGCCCCCCCCCCCTTTNTTTTCTTTTTTTTTTGTGTGTGCTAAAGACCGTGAAAAAGCCATAACAGTTATTCGAACTGAAAGTATTGCTCATTCCTTATCATGGAAGCCGTAGTTTTCTTCACAAAATTTGGGCGGACATTATCAGTTCTTCATTTAAAAAAAAAATCATTTTATCACCAAATACAATGGTTGTAGTTCATCTTGACTACACAACAAAGTAGTGTGCAAAGTTTGAGAGAAAATTAATTAATACTAAATCATTGGCAAGAGAAAATTCAAGTTTTGCCTCTAAATTTAAATTATTAGCCGCCTACTACCCAGAAAAAAAAAGTAATGTATTGTTTCACTCTTATTATACCGTATAAGCTACAATGACAATATAGGAGATAGGTTTTGATGAAAATATCTATTAATGTAGTAATAGCAGTTTCACTTCATCTCAATTCAATGAATCAAAAAAAAGCAACAACAACAACAACAGAACTTTAAAACTACTATATATTCTCAATACATTCGTTTACATGAAACTAATAGGATCGGGACGCTTAAGATCGGGACGGTTACAGCACTCGGTAGAAGTAAGGGATTATACGAACTCAGTGTATTACAAACAAATGGAATGATCTTTCCAATCTGAATCACACAAATTTGAAGACAATAAATTATTATTCAGCAATCCTGCCGTCATTAATAGTATTATTTATATCATTTCTTCATCGCACTGTGGCCATTTGATCAGAACTACCATCGTTGGCTTAGACGTGAAGAACAATAGTTTTACATCTGGTGTTAATCAGTTGAAACTTTGATTTTTATGACAAAAATAATACTTAAAAGTAAAAATCTTTCAAATATTCAAAATATATGCGTTATCATTGCTAAGATTCAGCGAAGTGAATTATAGTTAGTTGAAACGAACTGTCAAAATCTTAATAATATGACAATTATAATATTGTAATTACATCAATCATCTATAGTAAAGTTTGTAGCAGGGGTTTATTTCTGGCTTTAGCTGTTAATATTTCTGGCCTTTGGTTTAAAGTATTTCTAGTATTAGCTGTATAATATTCGAAGTGCTTATTGTATAATATCTCTGGTGTTCATGGCACATATACATGTATTGTAGAAGTGTTTTTATTTGGAGGGGGAGGAGATAGCAATATTTGGTATTAGCTAAAAATCTTATACGGAATTTTGCAAGGATTAATTTTCACGAGTCACGAGCAATTTTTTTCCTCATTTGTGAATGAGCATAGACGTCTATTGCATTCCGAACTGACGTTACAGGACTACTGATAAAAAAGAAAACTGGCTTATATTTTTCTCTTTATGAAATTTTATGAATAAAAAGGCCAGGCCTACTTGCACCACAAAGGAGCTAATAACTGATAACAGCATAGCTGTCGTATTTTCCACGCGCTATGATTTTCAAATACTTCAGACAATGCTACTATAGCACTGAGTCTTTTGAAAAATTTTGAATGAAACTTTTCTTCGCTTGTAGTAATTTTCGATAGTCAAGTTCAAACTCGCAAACTTAGCAAAAATTGATCCCTGCGGAAAAAACAACCGACCGAACTTCTACAGTTTCTATTGATCTCGTCCAGCCCAGGAGATGCCTTTGCAAACAAGGTAACTATGAATTCTAACTATCCCTCCGGTGTTGCAAAGGGTGGCTCAAGATCTCTCTTGTGGAAGAGGTTTCTGCTGGGCAGGTATCGATGCCCAATACACGATACCGAGTACTGCTTAAAGGTATCGATATCGGCGAGTACCTGCTATAAAGTATCGAGTGGTTTAACATTCTTTCTCGCAGTCTAAACAGACCTTACAATTTCGCCGTCTTCTTTTTGTCTCATCTTTTTCTTTCTCTTGGGAAACACGTACAAGGCGCTGATTTTAAAAAAAAAAAAAGATTTCTATGGTCGTGTTCTTTCTAGACTACCTTCTCACAAAACATAAAAACATCTGACAGTCTCTTCCCTGGCAGATAAGGTGCCTGTATTTTAGAATGGTGAATTTAGGCTGGAGTGATAACACCATCTGTTACAACATATTATCATATAAAGAGGGCCTATTTTCGGTGACATGAAAGAGGGTAATAATTTTTTGGTATGTCACACGTTATATAAATTTGACCTTTGACCTGCCTACGAATATTTTGATGGAAAGCCTTGGAAACCTCTAGGAGTATGATTATGTGACGTCGTTTCTTTTGTACCTATTTTCACTGCGGTGGGGTTTCCCTCTGTCTAGATTTAAAAACAAATATTTCAGTCTGCTTTTCTTATCGTTTGTCACCATTCTCTTTTCGTTTCAGTTTCAGTTCACTTAAACATTTCAATTAAAAGTACTTGAAATATCACAGTGTTTCTGTGGTCTAAAGTTTCATCGATGATTGTCAGCTGTTTGCATCTCCTTTGTGACGCGTAACTGTGTAGTTCATTCAGTTCAGTTGTGATTGATGTGTCTCAAACAGGATGAGGGCCACTTCAGGATCCTTTTCACGAGTTAAAGTTCATTTTTATTAGCTTTAGTTTATATGATAAAGAAGATTTGTAATAAGTGTTTGCTTGACATCAGAGTTATGAAATGAATTATACGTTTATCGTATTCGCGAGCCTCTGTTAATTCATTGCAGGCTTAGGAGCATAGCACACGACTTGTTTATTATTACACTGTTATTATCACACTTGTTATAACACTTGTTTATTATTACACTCTTAAAGACACTGCAACTAGTGATGAACAAGATTCGAAAACGGATTCCATTCCACCGAACTATCTTATCGTAGGTGAGCATCCGGATTAGATTCCTAAAATTGCTCTGAATTCGAATCATTCGGTTCATAGAAAAGCAAAGCGACAACAACAATAAAAAATACCAAGAAATCCTTATGTCATTTTAAATTTTGGGTCTCTGTCTAAACATACAGTTGTAACCCTCTGGTTTAATTTAAAATCACAATAGGCTACATTATAAGATATAGATATATATATATATAAAAACCCATGTAGAATCTAACGATTTCTTGTCACTGTAAAAAGTATGGACGCAATTTCCATAAATATCCTTTACTTCTCGGGAATCGATTCTGCCCAATTCTTACTACAACCTCCCCACCCCCAACCCTCCCCTTCCCCCAATCCTTACCCCCGTACAACAGATACAAGCATTTTTCAGCCGTTTTCTCAATAGCATAAAAGTATGGATTATAGGCTATAATTATGGCACAATTTTGGACTAGCCTAAATGACGAGAATCAGCACAATCTATCTGGCTTTTGTATAATTCACTAACTTCACAGAAACATTTATTCATTAATTTTCTGACACATTTGGCTGCACGATTTTTACAAGACGAGATACTAGGTGTAGGAAGCAATACCCAGAAAATATACTCGGCATCGCATCGACACCTAAATGGTGGCATCGATCCAGCACTAGAAGACGATGGGAAAGGAAGATTGGAGATGTCAAACTTCTTTGTCTTTAATCATTTTTTTTTTCTTATTACATTTACAGAAATAGCCTAAAAGGGGAAACAATAGGAAGCCCAATTTGGATTGTTGCCCGTCGCAACTTTCAAACATCAGTTTCCAACCCTGAAACAAGTGGAATTTGTAATGGTACTAAGATGGTGAAGAAAATAGTAATTGGCTGAATCATTAATTTCTGTAATTTATGTGAGCAAATAAGCACTTGACCGTAATCGCTTCTGCTTAAATATGATAAATACGGTAATAAAATATAAAAGCTCTATATTCAAACTACATACTATATTACCATATATGATAAATACAATAATGAAAAATATAATAATAACTCTATATTCTAACTGCTACATTAACATGTTGGGTTGAGCACTAAAGGATTGCAGAGATCACTAGCTTTTACCATCTCATTCATTTCCTTTTGCTTGAGCAATCTGGCTGCTTAATGAGAGATAGAAATTCTTGAATAGCAAGTTTTCGAGGAGTGTGAAATGATGAGGTGAACTTTAACATCTCTTTACCCATCAAGTCTCAAACTTTGCTGCACCTTTTCTTCAAACGAGGGCAAAGCCAAAGAGAACCCTATAATTCTCAACTGCCATATCTAAACTGGTCACAGAAATTTACTTTATTTCAAATCTTAATAACATCAATTATTTAAATCTTATGCATTTGACATTTTACAGATATTAAGCAGATAGATATCATCTGCTCATACTGCAAATATCAGGTAGATACAAAATAAAATTATATATCACAGTTGAGAAATTAAGTGCACTTTTTTAACAATGGTGTGTCAGAGGTGCATCTTACACACAGCCCTGACCCAGCATATCATTTCTTTTTACATATGTTTGTCATTTTTTTCGCTGTGACAAAAGTAAAGCTTTTGTTTATCAGTAAATTGTGCAAATGTTATGGAGTATACAGTATTTGTCTCATCACGTACTTAAAATTCGTCGCCTTCCACACGAAAGGGCGTATCCCGATTTTTGACGGTTTTGAGTTATCACCACCAGTACGTAGTGCTATCTCAGAACTATGTTCAAAAGAAACGGTGTATCCCTAGCTCAAATAGTAACGAAGATATAGCATAAAATTCCTAAGGGCTTAAACTAACTATCAATATGATCGAATCAGACGTAAATCGCCCTCCTTAAAAACGTGAAAAACAGGGATACGCCCTTTCGTGTGGAAAGCGACGAACTGTTTCTTCTAGTTTCCATTTAACTTATAACGTGACTGAACGAATATCGTAATCTTTTTTTTTTTTTGACCAGTCGGTTTACCACGGAGAGTCAAGACGTCTATCAAAATCTCGTTTCAGAATTTCTACTCAGGTGATCAAAAGAAGTTTAATATAATATGTACAAGTTATTCAGGGATTATATAAATGTTTAATCATAGGACGGAATTTTATCACAAAATGCAATTAGACTAGTTTTTGTTCTATGGTTCCATACATAAATTTATAGCCCACGATATTGTGAAACTGAAAACTAAAAGGCGTCTGAAATTAAGCTGTGGCACGAAATTGTACGAATCCCAAATCGGAACACATCTGTACTATATTCCGAAGACTTCACTGAACTCTCCAAGCGTTCAAGACTGATAGACAATATATTTTTCTAAAATGATGAACCTAATCTGGTTCTTGCATGGAGCTACAGGGTAGGGAGGCTTACAAATCAGCAATAAAAAAAAATCAGCCCCTCAACTCAAACCAGCGATAAATATTTCAACAATAATAGGTCCCCTACTCCAATCAGGTGAAATCAAAGCAGCGATAGTGAAGGAAAGACTGTAATAGTTAGAAGAAAGAACTGTAAACGTATTTCATATGTGTATTTTGAGTACAGCACTATTCTATATAAAAAGTTAGGAATCTAGCCCAGGTATATGAAAGATGTAAGGTCTTCCCAAAATGTCCTCTTAATAGGCTGTGAGCCAGTGACCTCTTTTACATCTAGAACTGGCCATTTTTGTCACAAGACATATGTTTTTGAAAGTGTTCTATATTGTCTTAGTG
>JAWQUT010000070.1:113396-126409 GCA_033807755.1 Ellobium chinense
CCCCCCTCCCAACCAACACATACACCTTTTCCTCCACAGCTCTTGCCGGCAGCTTGTTTCTCTAAGAATCCTATCTCTGCCTAGGTCTCTTCCGCAGGCAGTTCCTAGTAGTAGTAAAGAATTTTAATATCGACGTGGGCTTACAATAGAAATTTTAATAGCTGTGCCAAGGCCACTAAATTGCATAACGTATGTTTATGCGTTATCAGCGTTTGAAGACTTGATAGTCATAAAAATATTGCTTTCGGCTCAGGCGAAAGGAATTAATGCACGATATTTTTCTTACGTTTGATATCTTTCCTTCTGTCTTCCATTCATTCATTCATTCATTCATTCATTCATTCATTCATTCATTCATTCATTCATTCATGTATGGGACAATCTCCTCCACTAAGAGCCATCATCTTAAAAAGGCTAAATGTTTAAAATCCAAAGTACATCATGAATGACAGAGTGGCGTAGGATTCGAATTCCAATATGGTGATAAGGCAAGTGCTTGAAGAAAATATTTCAACCACATTTTCCTTAGTTTGGACGCCTGTAAAATGAGTATTTGGCAATAGGCAGTGAAGGAATTGTCAGAATGCTAATTATAAGTCCGTGTAAATGACAGCGACTCCGTTTGCTTCACAGAGAGTTGAAAATACCCTTAAGTGATCTGGTCTGTAGGGGTAATAACAATGTAAAGTCGCATGAGCGGGCAATTGCTTGAGTACGAGGCTTTTAAACTCATTATTATCATTATTACGATGTATGTATTCACAAAGTATACACATGGACAATCTACTTGTGGAAGATACTGCTGTCGGGTGCATGTTTCTGCAGATAAGGAGGGAGAGAAAGACTAGGAGAGTGACAGGAAAAAAAACAAATGACAATTTGTTGTTTGTCTGGACTTTAAATAAATCTCAATAAAACTCCTTTTTTGTTATTATTACTGATAAGAATTGAAAAACTAAAGTTTCATGTGGGCTACCCCTTTTCCTCGCAGATTCATGCAATGCGCCGGTCCGAGTGTTTAATGATATGCGAAAAAAGGGATTACTGTGAATGGAGGGAAAACTGTGTGCGTTCATTATTTAGTTGTTATGTATGTGGCTTCTGTTCGTAGAACTTTATTATTGTCTGTATCGTGTGCTGTCCCTTTGCCAAGGTATATATTTCTGTTGTTGTGGTCTGGGTTTGAGATAAAACTATAGGCTTGTTATACATGTTAAACATGTTAAACTTGTTAAAGTTGTTAAACCAAATCAGGTCTCTGCTCTGCCCCACTGAGCACAGCAATATTTATTTACATCATGTCTGCATCACATGGACTTCTATTTTAAAAATAAACAACTACCCAGCTATATACCGATGGAAAGGCCTCACATGTACGAAATAAAATACCCGTAAATCTACACATGGCGCTGTGAGGGCCGCCTTGCAGGTTTGTGAAACCTATTAGAGGGACAAATCACTCATTGTGTACAATCCGATTAATCCGCATATATATTAAATCCCAATTTTTTGGGGCCCTGCCAGCCAGTGTCAGGGTGTAGAAATATGTAAAATGACCTGTGATCTAAATAAAGCATCCAATTTTAAAGTTTCAGGTACAATTTGAGCCTTCTAGATAAAAAAAAAAAATAAAGTGTGTAGGCCTATGTCTTCGCACGCAGTTAAAACGAGCCAAATGAAAAATGGGGGACCAAATCAGAATTCTAGTTGATCTTTTTCGAAAGACATTTGTGAAAAATTTTGGTCGTTTACCCCCCCCCCCCCCCCCCCNCCCGTTAAAAGATCGGACAAAAGAAGTACTTTAACCTCCATGGAAAAAAATTCCCGAAATCACAGTGGTATATGTAGAATAACACACAGTGTAAATAGGGCCAACAGAAGAAAAAACAATAGGTGCCAAAGACCTGCATTCACAAATGAACATATCGCACTTGCGAGGAGAGTTGTTAACCTATATCACTGGTATCAAGAAGAGTTGGTCACGGACCTGACTTAAGATAGATAACGTTCATGGACAGTCAGTATGTAACAGGCTTTTAATCGACCTTTCTATAGAGAGCTGGTAATATTATCGTGAAGGTTGCAATCTAGTTGTTGGCTGTTAGTCGAGGGCCGAAACCTGGGTTTGTTTAGATATCGTGAAATTCAGCCTTAATGCTCTAAGTGTCAAATGTTTAGATTTTACTTCGATTCTGATACTCAGTGTAGGGTAGGCCTTTGATCCTATTTAATATCTCAAAATCGTTTCTATACAGTTTGAAATTGTTGCAAAGGAGAATCTTACAAAATGTAAATGTCAATTGAATTTTGAACTTCAACTTCAGTTTATTTATTTGAAACCAGGAAACAAACGTAATAAGTAGGGATAATCTATCTATAAGCATGGCAAATCCATAAGCAGACATAACAACTCAGGGGCGTAACAAGAGTGATTTCTTTGTAATCAAGCATTTATATCCCATCGTTGTTTGCTTACTTTTTTATGAGGGTGGGTGGGCAAAAAGCAAGATATAGACATATCTTTTGGTTTGCGCACTAAATCTATTTGTTGCTATCAAAGGTTGCAAATTTGATATGCTGTTATTTTGCGTTGCATCAGATATTTCTCTCTTTTACAGGAGTACAAACATTGATTGCTGATTGCCTGAAACCATCAGTGATTATGAGCAAGTTTAATGATATATTCCTATGTCTCTGTCAATATCGGCATATTCATTATACAATAAATAATACTGTAACTACCGTTGTAAAATAATCCCAATAACGTTATCATTAAGCATCGATGTCTACAACATTACGTGACAATGACACCAATCAAAAACACCACGGCGAGACACTTTTAATCTATAAAAAACAAACAGAAAAAAACAACTGAGGTATTGAGATCTCGTTCCTCTTGCACTATTTAAATGAAGCACGAGAAGGGTAGCAGTTTTAAAAATGATCTCCATTAAACAGAAAAAAATAAAGCTGGATTCGTCACAATCTCTACAATGTCCAACCGAATGTTTGATACCTTTCGGGATTGCCAGACCATTTTTTTCCGAGCTCGAGCCAAATCACATGCGAAATAGTGCTAAATAAAGGAAAAAATCTGTCTGGAAAGGACTGATTGGTTTCAAGAATTTACATAACACAAGAAAACTTTCTGGAAAGTGCCTATACCACCGTATTATATTTATCATAAACTTTTATGCACACATAAGAAATGACTGTTAAAAGGAAACCGTTTCGGGATTGTCCTTTGATTCGTGTTCATCTGGCAATAAACTAGCAGAATCTCAATCACTTGAAATTTTAGATATTTTGATAGCAGCACAAGTGGGCCAACTCTTTGTAAAAAGAAATGAATCAGTTTTGACTTAACTCCGTTTGAATTAATCCAGTCAAATATTTGGGAGCCAAGTGCTTTAACAGAAAAAAAAAATGGTTATTGGCTCCTGAAGCGCCAAGTCTGGAAACTTGATATGGTTTAAACTATCTAGCTCTCGTCGCCGACAAAAAAATAAAACAAACTCGAGAGGTCGTGGATGAAGGAGATCTTGTGTAAACACAAAAAGGCGTCAAAACAGCGGGTAGGCAATTTTTTTTCTCTCAGATTATTTACTACCTTTTAAAAAGTTTTACCCTTTACATTGCCTTTGGATGCATTGCGCTGTGGCTCAGGAGTCCTGAATACGTAAGACAATGTATAGGGTCTCAGATTATCGGTGAAGAAAACTATCGTTGATAAAAATCGTATTGTCAATGCTTGTGATCTCATAGATGAGATGGGACAAATGTGATGTTTTATCATGTTAAAAAACACTGGAGATTAATTAAATAGTTTTAGACACATAGATAATATGTTGGTACGAGTGCTAGGCCCCTATTTTGTTTCAGTCAAACATGGTCCACGGATTATGAGCGTTTGATGGACGGAAAAGAGGAATTTAGATAAACGTTTTTACCTGGATATCTTGTGGAGACAAAATCCGAATGTAGTACAATGTAGTACAATGTAGTACACTAAATTAAAAAAAAAGAAAATGAAACAAAACCCGACGCAGCAATATTTTCCAATTTATTATGATATCATTGGGTGTGATAATGAGTATTGAAGGAGGAAATTTTACACAATAATAGACTCAAAATGTCAAGAATTCAAAATGATTTTACAAAGACTAACACGTTTTAAGAGGATGTGTTTGTTTTGACCGGAGAAATCGGTATACAATCGTATTCGTCTTAGTTACAAAAGAAACTTTGGTGACACAATATATTATATACAAATTATATCGAAAATATCAAAATGGTTCTAAATCTCCAAAGCTTGACTTTGATACCGATGTCAAAATTTTTAGATACTACAAAATGATACCGTCTACAACCAGTAAGATGTTGTAATAAACTCAACTTCGCTTAACCGCTATGCACTCGATCTCAACGAATACTTAATCACAATCGTTTTTTAAACAGTTGAACGCAGCACTGCAAATATCAAGTTCACTTAGCAATGACAAGTCATAGCTCTTCATCGCATCTTTTTTTCCCATGTTGTCGTCTCAAGCCGCGTTTCAATCAAACATTGTCCACGTATTATGGGCGCTTGATGGATGGAAAAGAAGCATTTAGATAAACGTTTTTACATGGCTATCTTGTGGAGACAAACTCCGAATGTAGTACAAAAATTCGGTGTAGCCAGGATGATCATTATTTTAAAGATTTAAAAGGCATATTGGGAAACGGCTTGAGATTTCTTCTGCAGGGAAGGTAATTGCTTTGATAACAAGTTCAACAAGTTTATTAATAATACACGTATCTGGGGGTTAAAAACAAACAAAAAAAAATGGTGGAACAGACAAGACAGACTAAAAAGGTACAACATAAGTGACAAAAGAATTTCAAAATATAAATACTTAGTGTAGCTTTCAGTTAAAGAAATACAAGATCAAAGCTTAAAAATTGCCATGGAAAAAAAAAAAAAAAAGAAGAAAAATTCAAATGATATTTGATATCGTCCGTGTTGATGTAGAACGTCGTAATTCACATGTATGAAATTTGATTTGGGGGTGGGGNCAAAATCTGCATTTGAACTAAACTGTGGATCTCACCTTTACGTCAAACTAAATAAAATGTATTTGCCGTCCTTACAAGAGCATCTGTGATTATTTCTTGTACACATTTGTATTTGTAGAAACTGCCCACTTGTGATAAAACCTATAACTTTTCATCCTCAGATATATATATACAAATACTCTGTTTATGAATACCTCCTATTTTTGTTACTTTAATTAGGATTTAGAAAACAATATTTCCTTATACTGTGTTATCTAATTCTTGTCTTGACCAGTGCTTTACTTGATCAGTTAAAAAAGCCACCATGTCCTGGGAAATTTTAAAAAAGTGATTTAGACTGAACATCGCTGCCCACTGTCAGATTTCTGTGCAGAAAATATGACCATTTGGGTTACAGATTATACTGTGCGTGTGCAAATGAAGTTAGGTCACCTGCGTACATAAATGTTATTTCAACAGGGTTGGGTTTATTTTCCAGTGGGATGTATGTTTTAGGTGATTTCTTTTTTTTTAACTGTCAGAGGTCAAAGGAATCCTGCTGTTATCTGTCCTACTGCACTGAAGCTTTCTTGACCATGATAGATTAAATCACAATAGCTCTATTTGGGATTGGAGGTTGCAGGTATGAAAATGCCAATAATACCTGGCATAAAATTATGCAATTTTGAATAGCCCCTATAAAACCAGTAAATTTGCCATGGGGAGGGGTTAAGGGCTGGATTTAAATTTCAAAGCTTACATAAGTACAAATACAGAGCCTAGTTGGCCATAAAAAATGGACTATCAGAGTCAATAGTAGCAGAGTATGCATGAGATCTGTCTTTTGGACAGATTGTGTAGGAATAATCGTATAACATGAAACCACACCGCAGAAGTGGTGAAATTCAGCCTTAAATTTGTAAAAAAAATAAATGTTGCAGGCAGCGTTTCCTAATGGCTTCAGCTGATTTCATGTGTATGGGTCTGTGGTTTGCAAAAGATCAAATTGAACCCCTTTTCATCTATATTAAACTTCGCAAAATCTAAATGAAAGACCCCCACTGTAAACAGTATACAATTACAATTTGAGCACAGTGGTGGCACCAGACCTCCTGACTAGCTTTGGCCATTTGGGAACGTTTCTGTGGTTCAATGAGAAATGTTTTTTAAATGGTTCAAAGAAGCTTTTACAATTTGGCTCCTGCAACCTTTTACTTTTCTTTCTCTTTATCCCAGGTTCTCGTCTTTCTGGGCTCATGACTCTGCCCCTCACCCATTGCTAATTACGATCCTGTCATTTCACACATGGAAACTTACAACACGAAGTAGCTTGCTCATTAATCTTATTTTATTTGTCGAGGCGGCAGAAGATATCATCATCATTGTGAAAAATGCTTTCTCTTAAAACTCTGCCTCTACAGCTAATATTGGCGAAATATGTTTAAACATAGATCCAAACGTTTCGCTAAAGTCTTCATCAATCATCATCATCATCATCGTCATCATCATCATTCTTTTGAACTGATGTTAAATATTGTATAATATGTGGTTGTCTTTAGCCTAAAATAAACAAACTTGAATGTGAAACATCATCATCATCATCATTTAAGTTGCAGGAGCCACACTGAGCCATTTTAATAAAAAATTCTCCTCGAACCACAGGAACGATCCCAGGTGGGCAACGAGGTATGAAGGTGCCAATAGCACCTGGCATAAAAATATGCAATTTTAAATAGTTCCTATAAGTTCAGAAAACTGGCCATGGGGAGGGGAGAAGGAGTTGGATATTAATTTTAAAGGCTTAGATAGGTGCAAATACATGTGTAGACTCAGAATAGATGAGGTTTAGCCACTGGTATAAAATTTGTGGTTGTTGCTAGGTGGGTAAAGTTACCCTTTTTACTGAGTGAAAAGGCCTAGAATATTAGGTAGCCTGCTTCATTGCCTAAGTTCTCAAAACCTAATTGGTTTATGGGCATTTTTTTGTGTTAAAATTTGAAAGAAGAGCTGAACAATATGTTTGGAAAGAATATTGACCTGGGACCCATGGATAAGTTAATGAGAAGTGTAAAGCCTAATATAATCAACAATGAAAAAAAAAAACCATTGGCGTCTTCATACTTTTAGTTAATGGTGGTTTTAGAGATACTTATGTCTAAATAGAATAGTTCGTGAACTATAGAAACTCACTAAACTTACATATGATTGCTGGATTCTGTCTGATACTGTCATGCATTATTTTGAGATAAATATAGATAAAGTGCCAGAGTTGACTGATATGAATAGGAGAATGTTCTTCGCATCATTCTACATAGCTCGAAATCTCTATCCAGAAAGATCAGTCACTCTTCACAGCATAATGACGTCAATCACACTTGAAGATGTGCAGCTGGGGACTCGAGTCAGCCTACACATCGAAATATCGGGAGACATCTTAGCCACATCGACAAGGATGGATCATTTATTTTTCTTTCTATTAGGTACATGTAAAATGTTTAAATTTTGGTTCCCTAACAGGTATATAATNTATATTATATATATACTCAGTATGTGCACGTTATGCGTTTCAGTAATTGGGCCGACCACATAGATTAAATAAATAAATAAATAAATAAATGAATGAATGAATGAATGAATGAATGAATGAATGAATGAATGAATGAATGAATGAACACAATCTCTGTATTATTAAATGGAACTTCACTTTATTAACTAAGTTGTGTTCACGTTTTAGTGCTATTTTACTGTCTGGAAAGTTTTAAGAATCAGTCTTAGGCGGCCGTTTCCTCCTCAGAAAATCCAGATGAGCGGCACTATTGGGAGGTAGGAGAGGAGGGAGGGGAGGGGTTGAGGGGGAGAGGGGAGTGGTAGGGGGGAGGAAGGAGTTTACTTAAATCCCTGAGAAGCACTGTGACTGTTCAGCTGGTCAAGCTGTAAATAACCCCATTCTTGGCTAAGGTACCAACGCTGGCATGCCAGACTTCTTTGTCTGACGGATATTTTCATAACATTGAATTACAACTATTATTTACTTACTTCGAGGTCAAACTAAGGTCAGCTATCGCACCACCACAGTCAAACACTTGTTTCTTGGAAATGAAGGCGGATGGCAGTGAGATAGCCCATCCTAGATTTAAGTTTTATAATACTGGGTCTTGAAAGTGGCCACAGCGATCTATAATAAACATTGAAGCGAAATGAATTGTGAAGGTGATTGATGTCGTTTGCCAGACATGTGTTGAGTCAAGTGGTGGTATTAATTCTGGCAGTTCTATCATTGCAGCAGGCATGGTACAGTTCACTCAGTGCTATCATAAACCGTTTAATAACGACTTAGCTTCTGCCATGATCCTCGTGTTTGGGACACTATAAACTATAAAATCATTTTAAAGATATTACCTTCTTTATGTATAACAAACGTTCTGAGGAATGCTTACTAGTAAAAATTATCTGTTGTTAAAAGGAAATGATGAGTAATAAAAATCTCAGGTATTGCAGGTTCCTAACGAAGCTTGAAGTAATTCAGATTGTAATGTATGTCAAAAGGTCCTTCAAACTGCTCATAAAAGCAAAAGCAAAGTTGAAGTAAAAGGATATTAAAACTTTAATGCAAAGCATGACAATAAAAAGCCAGGCATATTCAGAAATAGAAATAAGAAAATTCAGTGTTCAATAATGTTGTGTCCTCTGAGCATTTGTATAACTGGGAGATGAGGTAACTGTACAAGGTACCATGAATCGCACAAAACTCATAATTTTAAGTTGGGTTTCTACAAAAATGTGGATCTATAGCTTACGTGGATTTGTAAAGCTCAAGACTTCAAACGAGTCAAAAGCAAAGAAGAAAAGGGTGAAGAAATGGATATGGAGGAACTCTATGAAACTTTGAGATAAGTTGAGGTTTTTGGACAAAAGCGCTCACTTTCTTACGCCAGCGAGCTTCTCATCCAAAAATTAAGGACTTGCGCATTACCGATGGGATCTCTTACCATCGTAAGAATGAAATTAACTCTACATGTTAAACGCCACTAAAAATGCATTCAGCATCGATGCAGTAATGTAATCCTTACGATGCGCTGTTCATGCCCATGCTCTCAAACAAAGGCACATTGTTGCAGAGAGGTTTTAGAAAGAAATTCAAATGTCTTGTCTTTGCTCATTTGTAACACACATGTGAACTGAGGTAACTGGTGAATGTTCCGAGAGACACAACTCAAACTGTTGTGATGGCTGTTCGAAGACAATAGAACTCTTTACTTACTTTTATTTTTGTGGCACAGGACCTGAACTCTGAGCTCATTTTTTTTTAACACAAAAGTACAAAAGCAAAGAGAAGGAGGATGGTGGCGATTGGAAAAGATGCATGTAGAATGAACACAAAAAGAGAGGGGGAAAAAAAGCCGTAAATCCGTTTCTGTTTCTTGCCTACAAACATTCCGGTTTCCCTCACTATGGATTAGTAGAAGAAGATTAGCCCAATTCAGTGGACATCACTGAGGCATACAAGCGGTCTTAGCTGATCGAATTCTGTACATGAATCACGTGAGGTGTTTACTAAACTGCCCTCCGCAGTTCAAGGACGGTCATTCTTTCGGCTAATGACCGATAGCCAAGTTTCCCCCCCGTTTCCCAGAAATTGATGACGCACAGAAGGTGATCTGTAATCCTCTAGCTTTGCATGGGGGCCTGTTACCATGGTAGCGGTGTAAACACCTATAACACGGACATGCCGTCCTTGTTAATGTAGTATAATGTCTTATCTCACAAAGTTATCAGACTAGATCAAATGCAAATCTTATTACAATTTTGTTCTGAATATTAGGCCTTTTCTTGTCAGTGTTGATGAATTTACTATACTCGTCCCTGATGTTTATAATGTAGGGCAAATGACTTTGTGTTGGACACCTCTGAACAGAGTAACCGGTTTAGGTTACACACGCGTATTACTATTGATATCAACTAGGTTGGACTTTCTGCTGAAGGTGATCAAGTTTTCAAGTCATATTTTTTCTCCCTCCCAGGGGCCTAGTAACCATAGCTGTGGTCATTTTCTAATGCATTTGTCAATTCTCTGGCCAGTTTGGGTTAAATTAAAGCAGCATTAATTGGGATCAAGGGCTAGAAAGAGATCGGGCCTGCCATCGAGCTGAACTTTGTTTTTTTGGACATAGCCTGAGACCTAACTGAGTTTTCATGGGGGTGGGTCAAACGAACAGACAAAGCAAAAAACTTTACTTGTAATATTTTGATTTTGTTTTTGTTCAGATGCTTTTCTCACATACTGATCAGTTGGAATGACCCACGAAAACTAGGGTCTGAGTTACAGCGTTCGACAATACACAGTAATAATAATATATAGCAAAAACATTTGCGTGTTTGTTATCTCTAGAAGATTGCAAATACCACCAAAGAACCATTTAACGTGCTGACAGTACCCAACTCCATGTACAAAAAAAAAATTAAAAAATTAAAGGACTAGGAATAGATATTTGCTTCACATCCTAAAAATATCTACATCATTTTTTCAAAAAAACTTTAAACCGCGTACATTTTTCCCGCCTGATCTTGCGTGATGTCATAAAGCAAGAAAAGTTAGCAGACAATTGATGCAGACACATGTGCAAACTGTCTGGACCAATCGTCGACTAGCCTTTCTCGCGTTTTGATCTCACGCAGCACGAGTAATGGCGGCGCACAGAGGGTGAATATCCCGAAATTACTCCCGTGTTTTCTCAGAACTGTTTGGCGAAATAGAAAAAAAAAATACACGCGGTTTAACTTCTGTTAAAAAAATAATGTGCACTTATTAGGCTCTGAAGAGGAAAACTACTCTATCCCTTAAAGAAACAGTTCATGTTCCTTAATGTCGCCTAGTGCAAGGGCCCTATTCAGCGAACCTTCTCCCTCTTATATCTACTGTAGAGGTGGTTTTTTTGTTGTTGTCGTGTGTGCTTTTGTCAGTATCTAATTTTCGTGAAAAGGTAGAATTATCTTAACATAAGGATCTTATTTTCACGATGACAGTTTTGTCCTGAGTGTATGAGAATAGAAATGTAGAGTAACCTATATAGACATTACAGGACTGCCGAAGTGGCAACCTGCTTCGTACTGATAGAAAAAAAAAAGCTGTAATCGACAATGTCCATATAATGAAGGGCAGATGCTATAAATTACGCCAACTGCGTTTCCTTTGTCAGTTACCGCTTTATTATAATTATAATTATGAATGTTAAGCTTCTTGAATAATTGTGACTGGAAATTTTTTTTTTTTTTTTTGCGTAAGTAATTTTGGCAAGTCGAGCCCACCTCGTTTGATTCGCGAAAATTAGATCCTCGCTTAAAAAAAAAAAAATGACAGGACCTCATCTTTATAACTCTGTAACCGTTCTGCTTTCCCTCCTCCAGGTTTGCATGTTAGAACATGTGCTGGCCAAAGCAAGGACAGTTTATCAGGACAAGGGCTGCATAGCAATAAAGCAATTTTTCACTGGGTATGGGCCCTTTGGCGCTCCCTCCTATTTGTTCTCTTTATTTTGTTGACATCTCAGCCTACTGATAACAGCAGCAGAGGTCATATTATAGCAGAGGAGGAGGGGCGCTGTGAGGGCTAGGCTAACAGTAACAGTCCAGTAGATACCGCTTTGGTTGTTGTGTGCAAGAATGTCCTTATGACAAGTTGGCAACACTGAAGGAGGTCCCGCCCCGTTTCCGTAGGAGTGGCTTAAAACGCATGGAAACTCTCGGATTCAGCCTATTGAAGTCCTCGGAAGCCTGTGAGACAGCACAGAGACCAACCTGTAGAAAGCGAAGAGAAAGTAGGATACTGGCAGTGTCAGACAAAGCCAGTGTACCTGATGATAGTTCTTGACACTGAGGGGTTATAAAAAATGGGCTCTTCACAATTTGATCTCGAAATCAAAATGTAAATCAGCAGTGTCAGACAAGGTCAAAGTACCTAATAAATTCTGACACTTGGGGGCTGGGAAAAACAATGGGCTCTTTGCTATCTGATCTCGCAAAAAAATGTCTCTCCTTTATCAGTCAAAAACCTAGTTCCGGGAAGGGAAGTTTGCCATATCATAATGATTTTTCGATCGTGGTTGGGTAGGGGTGGAACCGACGTCAAAACGGGTTAATTTTGAGGAAAAGTCTAGCTGACTACCTCAGCGACAACTCCACTGTAGGGCTCTCAGAAGAATACGAGACAATGCAGAGACCAACAACTGTCCCAAGTGAACCAAAAAAAAAATCTCGCAATAATATTTTTTTATGTCTCTCCTTCATTAACAGTACCTGAGACTGGGAAGGGAAGTTTGACATAATCATAACCATCTTCAACACTGGTTGGGTAGGGTTGCACCGGTGTCAAGACGAGTCTACTTATGGGAAGAGTCTTGATGACCATCTCAGCGACTGTGAAGCTCCCAGAAGAGTATGAGACAATACAGAGCCCAACAACAGCCACAAGTGCAGCCCCCCCCCCCAAAAGNCAAAAAAAAAGTGTGTGTGTGTGGGGTGGGGAGGGGGTGGGGGGTGGAGGAGCTTTTTACTATCTGGCCTTGCAGTGAATATGTCTCTCCTTTCTTAATAAACAACATAGTTCCGGGGAGGGAAGTTTGTTTGGATTTTTTTTTTGTTTGTTTGTTATATTATAGTCAATTTCGAGCCTGGACGGATAGCATAGAACCGATGCCAAGACGGGTTGGTTATTTCCTGGACGGGTTCTGTTGATCACGGTAGTAACAACCCTATGGTAGGGCTCACAGAGGAGTATGAGGCAATACAGAAACCAGCAAGTGCCTCAAGTGAAGCAAACCAGTAAACAAGTGTTCTCTGCTATCTGATCTCGCAATAAAAACTTCTGTGTTTTGTTAACCAACAACCTAGTCTAGTTCCGGTAAAGGAAGTTCGTGACGTTATTATCGGTTTCGACTCTAGATATGCGGTGGTGTTGGGTGGGATGAGGTTTGGGGGGT
>JAWQUT010000070.1:126427-143487 GCA_033807755.1 Ellobium chinense
ACCGGTGTGTGTCAAGACCAGTTTTCCTTGAAGAACCCTGTTAATCTCGAGAGCGATAATTCTCTTTGTTGTCTGCTAGAACAAGGACGAAGACTTGTCTTTGTGACAAGGTGGTCATAGTTGGAGAGATAAAGCATAGTGGGTTTTTATAGAGCCTTACTTTGCACAAAAAAAGAAAACCCACCGTATGTTATATATTATGCCCAACGCAGCTGCACAAAGTAACATTCGTCTTCTGCGCGCCAGTTTTATTTGTTTTATTTGATGTTATAGATAATATGCTTTTGAAAAGTATTATAACCTGTTTACTTTGTTTGATGTATGTAGGTTTTTTTTGTTTTTCATGTCCAATGTTGATAGTAATGTTGATCTTTTGTCTAATATAGAGAGGTCATACTATAATAATATGGTATACTATTCAGGTTCCCATAGTTTGGAATTTATGAGACTTGTGAACTTTTTTACTATTACAGAATTTGCTCCAAAGATCCATATTAAACCAGTATAGTAGCCTGATTTGCTATTCTTTTTGTTCCGCTTAATAAGTTCCAAAAATTGAACCCTGCATAACCAATAATAAAAAAGAATGCCTATTCACATAGTATCATTATCCATCAAAATACCCATCATTTTCTCATATTTTATTTTCTAGCTCACTCCATTTAGTCATGTTGGGGCGTAAGGCCTTCTCAATCCCTCTTTAGGTTGCAAGAGCCTAATTGGAAAAAAAAAATGGACTATCAGAGTCGAAAGTAGCAGGGAAGAAGTAATCGTATAACATGACACCTCACCTCAGAAGTAGTGAAATTCAGTCTTGAATTTGAGAAAACATAATTGCTGCAGGCAGTGTTTCCCAATGGCTTCAGTGGATTTCATTTGCGCTGGCCTGTAATCTGAATAATGAAGGCCAAATTTTCAACTCTTTTTCATCAAAATTGTGAAAAATCTAAATGTTTTGGTGGTGGAATTAGTCATTCTGTTAATCCTGTTACAGTTCTTATCCTGTTACAATGTTCAGAAATCACTGGTACCCGGAGAGTATTCTTTAAAACATTCGTCTATAAAAAAAAAAAAAAGAAAAAGCTCTTTGAAATAAAATGGGGCATCATGGATCCTGCTCTTTCTCAGAAATATATTATGTATGTCTCTAATAAGTTATAGTAACACCGATCTAATAAGACAGTACACACATCTCTATAGACAAATTTGTTATCCTATAATCTTTAAAAAAGAACAAACGACTTTTTATTTACCCAGTAGGAAATTTGATTTACAATGTTATACAATGTTATACATCTCATTCATAATACATAATATAAAGGCACAGAACAATACATATCATACATGTAAATACATAATATAAAGACACAGAACAATACATATCATACATGCAAATACACAATATTACAAATGAAATACATAGCAAAGTCATTGCTGGTCAGCAGCGGAGCAGCGCTCTGATCCCCCCAGCTCTGAAGCCAGGTACTCATTTACACCTGAGTCGAGTGAAGAAATGGAAATGAAGTGTCTTTCCCAAGGACACTACAACATGAACCGCCCAATGTGCGAATCAAACACACAAACCTTAGACTTGAAAGTCTTCAGTTTCTAAGTACGACTCACAAACCGCACGACCACGCTGCCTCCTCATTATTATCTTTTAATAATGTCAAAATTCAATGCCTTAACATTACGTGTGTTCTGGAGTGTGACTCAGTGATAGTGGCGTCAGTCACAGTGATTATCCCATAAAGAAATTTCACCTTGCCTTTGAGGGTAGGTGAGCAGACCTCTTCCTCTTGTCTTTTTGAAGAAGGACGAAAAACTAGGATATCCTGTGCGCACATCAAAAAACCCCTTGACAGTTTTAAAATCGTAGAAGATTAGGCCTGGTTCCCGCTGTCGGATCAAAATTAGTAGCAAAAGTTCTACCCAGTTATTGACTCTAACAACCAGAGAGGAGCTAGATAGCCATAATCGAGCTGACGCACCGTAAAACCCTTACTCAAACGGTAACATACGAATCAGTATGACTACATTTCGATGGTGAATGGGGCACGAGCACACACACACAAAGTACTATTTTGACACTTTTTGTTTGTTACTTTGTTTGTTTACGTATTTGTCTGTTCTACTTGTTTATTGTTGTTGCTGAAGAAGCCATATTTCCGAAACGTCCTTAGTATTGTGTTGTGAGTTTGTAAAGCTTTGTACCTGCTTGTTCTTTTACTTTTCTGTTCTTAGCTTTAGCAGTTTCTTTACTTCTGAATTTTGATAAGATACAGCAAAATACCCGTCTCACAGATGAAATGAATTTATCCCCTCTCACAAAAACTATTAAATGTGGATTCAGATCTGAAATTAAGGAATCCAGTACATGTACTCTGAAATCAAATTCTTCGAAATTTTCTTTGATATTATTTAAGAGAAGTAACTCCATGATATATTTAGCTATCGAGAATCTAGACGTTTTTGTCATTACTTCCCTTCGACTTTTTTTTTTCTTTATGACACCTATTAGAGAGGCAAATCACTGATTGTGTACACCCCAAAAATTATTAATCTGCTAATATATAAAATCCCCCCCTTTTTTTTGGCCCTGCCAGCCAGTGTCAGGGGGTAGAAATGTGTAAAGTGACCTGTGATCCAAATAAAGCATCCAATTTTAAAGTTTCAGGTACATTTTTGAGCCTTCTAGATAAAATGTGTAGACCTATGTATTCGCACGCGGTCAAAACCAGCCAAATGAAAAATTGGGGACCAAAATAGAATTCGAGGTGACCTTTTTCGAAGGACATTTGTGAAATATTTTGGGTGTTGACCCCACTTTTTCTTCCCGTTAAAAGATCGGGCAAAAGAAGTACTTTAACCTCCATGGAAAAAAATTTCCCAAATCACAGTGGTATATGTAGAATAACACAAAATGTTAATAGGCCCAAAAGAAGAAAAAACAATAGGTGTCAAAGACCTTTTGAAAGTAGGCACATACATCCTGACATGCAGTTTCGAACCGAACACCATTTTGATAGTGGGTCTATCACCGTAAGTATTCGGCCATTCATTGCTTGACCTCGCTGACAACAACGAGATCGAGAATACTGAGAGGAGGGCACCGCGAAACAGCGCCAGTCATGCCTATCAAATCAGGAGCATTTTAATGTGACCACATCTACTTTTATCGAAGTGATGATTCAAATTCGTTAAAAGCAGATGGAAATGAAGTCAAGCTAACCTCTTCTGTTGAGACTTTGGAAGAATCGCCAAACATTAAAGGTCTCCGAAGAAGGGTCAAACACTCCAAAGCGAATCGCGCTCCAAAACACGAACACAAAATAAAGTTGAAGTGGCGCTGATACGTGGTCTTCCCGGTACACTGAAGGCGAAACTCAAAACAGCCTCCGGGAACTCTTTGATGTTTTGGAACAACAGAAACGGAAATGGCGCTGTGGCATGTTCCAGCCACTGAAAGAGTGTCTTATAGCTGTGCACCATTTATTTTTTAACAAAGGTTCGTAACAAATAGTGAACTAATAGGCTTTAAATTAAGTGTACTGAAAATACATATCGTTGGTGTTATTGTCTGTGTGAAGACAATGAAGTTTAGGGAGAAAAAAAACAGAAGGACTGGATGCAAAGATTTTTTCAATGGGAATAAATTTTTTACGAGTCGAACTGAAATCTTGGAGTTTGCGCGAACACACACACACACACACACACACACACACACACACACACACACACACACACGCGCACACGCACACACGCACACATGCACGCACGCACGTATACCTACATAAGCGAAGGGCACACACATACATGTCCACAAAGACACAAATACATATAGAAGGCCTATATATAAACATACCTACACATACATCTGTTACACCCACTTATATAAGTAGATAAGTAAAGGTATAAGATTAGAATATTCACACATACACACACCATGCACACACAGATGAAGGGTATGCCACGTGCAATATACGCTCACACAGGTGGGTACACATACATAATTCTAAAATGCATACACGCACAGTGATATCTATACACATTCATTCTCGCACGCTCACTCAAGAGTGGGTGCACGCAAGGAGCCGTAGTCTCAGGTCAGGGAAGGGGGGAGCATAGGTACCAGACTCCGGTAGTCAACAGAGTCTGTGCTCCCAGGCCCACAGCGGAGACAGCCACCCACAGGGAGCAAAAACACACAGGAGCAAGCGCAGGGGGAGTGGGAAAGGCGACCATAACATGAAACCTGGGAGAAGGAAAAAGAAATAAGGGGAGAAGCAAAATATTAGAATGATACAAGGACAAAATCAGGTGCTTGGGGGTAGACACTGAAAGTAAGGCTTATCAACATTCAATCCTCCACTAGCCTGGTAGTCACTAAGGTACCAAATCAAGTAGGACTCCCGTGTCGCAGATTTTCCTTCGTTGGAGGGTCAACTACCTCTAGCCTTGCACAAGCATGTCACCAACTCCACTATGGCCATTCTGATTGAAATGCTCTCCTACAGGAACTGATAACTTTTTATTGATAATGCTATATCGGTGGTTGTTAAATCTGGCTCCAAGGTCTGACCAACATATATTTTGGAACATTTTTTGCAGGATATTTTATAAATAACGTTTTTAATGTACAGTTGGTGGACTTTTTGAGCGGGGATTTGAAGTTAGTGGTAAGGCTGTTAATTATGAAGTGGATATCATAAAGGCACAGGTTTTGCAGCGGTAGGGATCCGCATGGGCTATTGGTGGGAATAGTGGAGTTGGTGCTAGCGGCAGTCTGAGGTCCTACTGGAGTTGGTCTGGTTTTGATCAGCAAATCCCCGAGGCTTTTCGGGCGCCTTAAAGCTACCAATGGTGTGTGGGGAAGCAATCTAGATAGTGTTTTAGATTTGTCGAGTATACATTTGTTACTCCGATGGATGTCAGGGAGGTTTCTATGGTAAGAAGTCACAAAGAGGGTGCGATCATCATCATCATCATCATCGTCGTCTTCATCAGCACGATCTCTTTCAAATAATGAAAAAATGTCAAGTAAGAACATAGCAGCAGTAGACCTTCCATGCAAGTAAAGTTCCGATATCTACCACAAGTGGCAAAGATGTACAAGTAAACTCAGGAGTTTGCAGTGAGAGTCATTTCAGTATGATTCATAATATCAGCAGTATCATCTTTATCATTGATCCTAATAGAAATGTACTTGTATGCAAATCATGTGATAAAATAAAACTACAAAGAAAGCAAAAAAAGCAAATTAAAAAAAAGCACACTCAGTATGACCCCCTTCCCCCCAAAAAACGTATGGAATTCACAAGTATGTATGTAAATACAATGAGAGGTCAATTAGATGGATTCTAGGTACGTGTCAGAGATTCAAAGGAAGTTGGGTGGGGTTGGAAGACGGGTTGGGTGGGAGAAAGGGGTGAGCAAGGATATGATAATAACAACGGGATGTATATTACTGGGACTTCAGTGTCTTTGGTCCATTTAAACATGAAACCACCAAACCTTTGAAAAAGAAACTGTGAGAAAAAGAAAGAAGGAAGAAAAATGGAAATATGGAAGAAATAGAGGAACACCGCTCAAATTACACACGGACTTTAGTATTAAAAATCTTTAGGCTTGGTTCTAGCAGTGAGTTGGGTAACTTTATTTCAAATACACCCACCCTCAGAATGAAACGTGAGCGGGAGGTTAGCAGAGTACATAGTCTAGTATTATTTATGTATGTGATGAAGTCTGAGTGAGCAGAAAGGGAAGGGCAGCCTTTTATTTTTAACGTGGACGCTCATGGGCAGAGTTAAACAAGAAAGAAAAGAAAATTTCACATGATTTATCTCCAACATAGCAAAGTAGACATTGTGACATTTAAAGAGGTACTTAGTAAAGAGCAGTGAGTACAGGAGCGTTGATACACTGTCTTTTATTACACGTGCTTTTTGATGTAGGGTTAAGCTGAACCCTGTTCAATTCAGAGGATAATAATAATGTTTAGTCTCGACTAATCTACCTACATGCGACGGGACTGACCTTGTGATTAGGAAAGATGTTGGAGACACGAGTACAGAATGTACTATTTTGAATTTCGAGTAAATTTCAAGGGTGTTGTAGGGCTTAACCAAGCAAAAAAAAAGATAAACCAAAAAAATCAAGAAATTAAGAAAACAGAAGATGTTGGTCTGCACTTGCTTCCCCTCTCGCCACATGTTAACTGACAACAATGTTTACATTAGCGAGATATTATACCTACCTGACAGCAGCTAACTACAGAAAAGCGTTTGGCAAAGGATCCACATTCATTTTGTTGATCTTTGAGTGCTTTTGTTTTCCAAATAATGAATTGATCTGATTGCATCAGAACTCTCTACTGACGGAATCAGACAAAGAGTAGACTAGTCTAGGAGAGATGATCAAGAGTCACTTATCTTCCTTCTTTTCTTGGCCTCGATAGATGTATATGTTACGTTATAAGATTCGTTGAACTTTGTTTGTTTATTTGTTTATTTGTCTGTCTGTCTATCTGTTTGTTTGTTTGTCTGTCTTTTTCTTTCTTTCTTCCTTTCATTCATTCTTGCTTTCTTTCCTTCTTTTGAGCATTGCCACTGTTTACATCCACCGAGTCAATATGTTGCTTCTACCTTTTTCTTTTCAGGAGTAATAGAAACCTTGGAAAATCTGTTGATCTTCTTTTCACCGTCTCTTCTTATTCTCGCTTTCTAATTTCCTCCTTTACAATTCAAGAAAGCTAAGAAGCAGCCCCACAGTAATAAACTATAATATTATATTGTAAGAGATCTACTACTTAAGTTATCAAAATGTATTGAAATTGTATTACAAAAATTTCAGTAGGGAGAAAATATACTATAATGAATAGAAGAAAGAATAACTGCAAGAAGTGAATGCTGACTTTTGTAACTGAATGGTCTGTATTCATAATACTGCCTTGAATGTAAACTGTATGCAGTATAGCTGTTAGTGTGATATAAAGTTGTTAGTTTGGTTTATAATCTTTGTCATGTCCAGATGAATGTTGTGTTGTTCGCCTATATGTATCACATCCTGAATTTATATTAAACAAACTTGTTGTAGGTTGCAACAGATCCACTCCCTACAACAACGACGCTGTGGCAGAGAATGGAGGATTAATTGAAGGGGTGTGTAAGCGAAACCAGCTATAATGCGAGGAGAAAACGTGGCGCATTCATATAGTAGTGTTACATGAAAGAAAATACAGTTGGGAGTGAGGAGTTCAAACTAAATAGGCCACAAGACTTGACGTTGACATCATACGATTCGTTGTTGTATTGGGGTTTTTTTTCCCCCTAACTACAGAAAGCAGTCATACCGTATTCGGCTGTGATTGGCGTTCATCAACACGTGTTACTTTCTGCACAGTGTGTAGAGCAGGACTTCTAGGAATCTGCTAGGAGTAATGTAATTTCCAGTGCAATGAATCGTTATTTGTTAGTGTTGTGGACTTCAGTACAACTTGGATTTAAACACTATTTCAGATGAGATTGTGACAGTTTCATTAGATCTCTTTCCCGGATATAGAAAAGTTCACTGCATCTCTGCTATGGACGTTAGATGTGATGTTAGACACTGGTAAGTCAAGACTCTTTCATTCATTATTGATTTTATCTCATTTAATACTTTCTTTCCCTTTGGATCTTTGAGTCTATCACATTTTATGAGGAGCATCTCTCCCTCTTTCTTTCCATCGATGCACTCAAACTCTACAAGGTTCTTTCTTTCTTTCTCTTTCTTTCTTTCTTTCTTTCTTTCTTTCTTTCTTTCTTTCTTTATGTCTTTCTTTCTTTATGTCTTTCTTTCTTACTTTCTGATTTACTTGACTTGATATCTCACGGTCTTCTCCCTCGTTCCCCTCTTTTTTTAAAATGTTATTTTTGGTACGCAAGTTCAGACTTTGGATAATGTCTTCTTACAGGATACTTTTACGACGAGGAATCAATTACATGTATTCTTAAACGTTTCTTCACTTTTTGATATGTTTCTATATAATGATGTAATTTTTCTCTTGCTGAGAAATCCAGCAATATTCTGTCGCGACTAGTATTCGACAGCGTCTTTGGTCTCCTGATACACTTTCTTCTCTGTGATTAGATTTATGCAGTCATAGATTTTAGTGTCGTGAACATCCCTGTGTGCTAAATTACGGCATATTTCCGAGGATATGTGTGCCTCTTTCAATGGATGTAACATATACAAATAATTAATCTAGTCTAGATAGTGATTTTGGATAGGCCTTATCTTTATTATCGTGGTGATTTTGTTCATCGCGAATATGAAAATAGAAAGTTCGTTTCCTTTGATTATCAAATGACGTCGTGCACAAGATATTGAGATTCTTCAAATAATGTAAGTAAATTGTAAAAATCATTGTAAAATGTAAAAATGTAAAATCA
Source organism: Ellobium chinense (assembly GCA_033807755.1). Lineage (NCBI taxonomy): Eukaryota > Metazoa > Mollusca > Gastropoda > Ellobiida > Ellobiidae > Ellobium > Ellobium chinense. Next base: position 134,860 of record JAWQUT010000070.1, read on the forward strand.
TTGTCTCCAGGTTGTCTGTGTGTTGATGGCTGATTTTGGATGCCTAAGTGGGGCAATTTTAAACGGCAGCGAAAGTTATCATTGCACCGACCTACTGTTATGCCTGTATTTTACTGCGAGATAAAGAAAACATTTCAGAATGCGAAAGAAAGAAAGGCTGACTGACAAAAAGAAATAAAAGGGGATTTTCGAAGGGCGGGAATGATTTTGTTAAGCTGCGTATTTGTTTCCTTACACACATTTCACAGTTAAGCGAGTTATGCTTTCAATGTGTGTTGATGTGACTGCATACTGGAATGTGTTTACAGAACAGTGATTGGTATTCACTAATGTTCAGTCGTTGTTTTTTATGACGCTATGATTACATGAGGGCATGATGGGAATGATATGATGAAGCAATGGCGGGTATTTTCGGTATAATTTCTCAGATTTTTATTTATTAGAGGATTTAATTGATGTGCTTCAAAGAAATTATTTACACAAAATTATTGTACCTGGTCCACTTAACTCTCTTATGCAGTTTGTTGAGTAATATGACAATTGCTTGAATAAATTTTAGTCACTTTCCTGAATCCCCACACCCATGAAATCCACACACTCGCTATGTCACGTCATATAAGCAAGTCCCAACACTTCAATAGTACATAACCACCCAACCAGCGGAAGCTTATGTGTTGGGAACTGGCCCCTATTCCGGTGTGGCGTTAACGTCCGGCGTGACGAAGGTCCTGGTACGGTTAGTTTATGCCGAACTAACCTGTAAAGCTTTGGGTCTGACCAGGTTCCTCCCATAATACGCTACCACAGAGGAATTGAGGGTTGGGGGTGGAGTTTGGCAGTGACAGTCCGGGTCAGTATACGGAATAGAAGCTGTTGCTACGGGTCAAGAGGCACTAGTGGAAGCACTAGCTTGGCTCAACCATGTCATGGGAAAAGTGCCTTCGCAACTGGACGTTACTAGGTGATCCGATATGTAAATATCCTGAAATGATCCAAGGGCGATCTACGCTGGGGTCCCCGTGCCACTCTTTTTGTTTTTGGGTTTGTTGTTTCGGGTTAATACAATTCAGACATGTTAATGCGTTTTTGTCGGTTTTATTTTTTACATTTTAAATTTTTTTTTTTACATTTCACAAGGCATTACGAAGGCCAAAAGCGGATCACACTGATATCATCCTGTCGAAATCATCGCTGAGTGTGAATTTGCATGATTTGTTTTATGAGTTTCTGATCTTTTGATGAACATGATACTGCCAGATCATTTACGTGAGGTCACGATTGTGTTTCTTCAAATGGTTTGTTGTTTTCTTCTTCATTCTGCCCTCGCCACTGGGCATTTGCTTCGATCTTGCCCTGAATATGATGCTGTACTTTTGTAGGTCCACATCAGTAAAGCTCCTCGTGTGATATTTTTCTACAAAGATTCTTGAGGAGGTTGCATTTAAAAGATTTGATTAGACTCGTTAGTGAAGGATTCATATTTTGAAGGGTGTTCGAATGCATCATACACGTTAACCAGCACACTACTAGATCTACTTTTAACTCCAATCCGAAATCTAAAGCCCGTCCAGATGGGACCCCAAACCCTAAAGCCAATCGAGTCAGGATCCCTAACCCTTACACCCATTGAGACAGGGTTCCTGGCCCTAATTGCCAATCGAGAGAGACCCGCAATCCACATGCCCATTAAGAAGAGGTCCCTAATTCTTGTTCCCAACAAGACTGGCGTATACATTAAAACTGATAAGGTGCCTTTGAAATCCTCCCTCAAATTTTAATGCACTGAAGCAAGAAAACGCAAGAAAAAAAAAAAGGAGGGATAGGAAAGAAGGAAAGCAAGAAAGGGAAAGATAAGGAAAGATGGAAAGAGGAATGAACGGAAAGCTGGGACAGTAATTTTCATAAGCTGGAAATCTTCATATAAATAGTAGAAAAATGGTAGGGGTGGGGAAGAATTGTCAGAGGAAAGGGAAGAAAGATTTGGGGAGGGAGGGATGGAGTGAAGCCGATTTCAGGGCCATGACTGGACGGGAGACCGTAGGTGGGGATGGGTAGGAGGGATCAAAAAGGGAGGTATGGGAGAAGTAAAAGCGAAGGCAGATTTGACAATGAGGATAAAGAAAATGAAGTGAGAGGGCAGAAAGAACTCAAACTTTCAAACTGTTGTGTAAATGGAAAGAAGGACGAGCGATATTGAAAGCAGTAGATAGTGCGATAGGCGATAGAAAAAAAGACTAAGTTCGAGGGCGTATAAAGAGGACGTCGAACATTTGTGAATGCTAAGAGTGCTCCAGGACAGCAGAATTTCCTTTAAGCACCGTAATGAAACATTCATGCTAGAACGTAATTTCCCTATTGTCTGTCTAGTCTCTTGTCCAGCAAGACATCTAGGTTGAGGCCAACTAAGATTCTTCTTTTTTTTTATTTCGTCGATATTTCTTTGCTTCAAAGAACTGAAATAAGAGCTTGACTGAGATGAAGAATGTCTACAAACGTTTGCGTGGGATGATGACCTTGGTTTGAAGTCAGGACTATATTCGAAAATTTTTAATTACGCGATTCTTAGCAAATTCAAATAAAAGATTGTTAACCCAGCTGATGTAAAGAATAAAAAATGGAAAGGCAACAAAATAACCAGATCAGGAGATATGATAAAAATGTAAACTTTCTATTTGTTGTTGTCGACAAATTGCAGGATCTTCCTCTAATTTTGTGCGAAGCAATAAATTATAGAACGCACATACATTTTGTGCAGAGTTTAAGTTAAAAAAATGTCCGTGTTTGAACCTCACTTCCATCCGGAGACACACTAGTATCAAAAATTAATCTGACAAAAAAATTCAGATACTGTGAAGTCATACTCCATCCATCGCAACCAATGTAGCGAATAAGCACCGCGGCGTTTTCTTACAGCTGGAAATTTCCATAGCAGGCCAATGCCGTCCTCATCCGTTGAACCGCTCAAGGGGTCGCTTTATTATTATTTTTTGTTATAACAGGTGATGTTATAAGGTGACATCTGAAGGCCACAGAATATATATGTGCCACTGAACTAGATCTATGAGTTTCCTTCCACTTTCTCTCCATAAATCTGAATCATTAATTTCATTCAAAAGACAACCGAAGACTCACTTTTTTTACTTAGTATTCTTCCCAGATTCCGACAGTAGACTTGGTAAGAGTGTGTGTGAGTGTATGATGATAGTCTTTTTCCAGTATACATATAATATGTGAATGAAGTGATAATTTATAAAGTGTCTGCTTGTGGGCTTATGTGGTTGAAGAGTTGCGGAAATTCTGAAAATCATTTGATATTGTCAGCGTCTTGAGGCCTATGTGTGATAAGGCGCTATATATAACCTATTGTTATTGTTATTATTATTACCATGATTATTATTCTTGTTGTTGTTGTTGTTATTATTATTATTATTGTTAGTAGTTAGTAGTAATAGGTTTATTTGTTGTAGTAGTAACTGAAACAAACTTGTAGTAGTACTAGTGGTAACAGAAACAAACTTGTAGAATGGCAGTGAGTCGAAAGATATAGCTGGATCAGTAACAAGCTGTGAGTTCCAGGTACCGCCTTGAAAATTTCTCTATTCTCTAGTTTAAAAGCGGAAATCCTTAAATAAGTCTGTGCTGGTGGGCGTCACATGAAACTTAGTGAAGAATAAAATTAAGAGCTTTCAGGAATATGGAAGAGTGTGTCAATTAACAAATGGATGTTTTATGAGAAGATCTTCATAGATTGATTAAATATGACACGAGATCGAGAAGGTGAAGTGGGAGACTATAAAAGTGAATAAAAGAGGGAGGGAGAGAAAGTTAGAGATGGAGAAGGGGAGTCAGGCATACATGTAGAGTGCGAGCAAGATGTGGAAGAGCGAAAAGAAGAGGAAGAAATGCAGAAGAAGAGAAAGGATACTGGATAAGGGGGTAGGCAAAAAAATCACAGATTGAGTGAGGTAAAGATAACCGGAGCACTAGACTTAGAGGAGTCCTACGAAAAAAAATTAAAGTTTAATATAGTGAAATATCGATATTTAGAACTCATTTACTGAGTATACTTTGTTAATAAGTATAGAATTCACACAAATGTATTCAATGTTGTCAATATTAATCTATATATCTACTGTGTAATTTGTGAGAGATTTATTAATTCAGAGTTTCAGATCTGTGACTTAAGAACTTCGAAGACTCCAGGTAGTCCTGTGAGATTGCACTGAAGGGGTTCAGGCCAGACTGTGTGGATTGTACGACTCAGCGGGAGCGGTTGTGGCGCGTAGTAGTGATTGTGGGTGGCTTGTAGGGATGAGTGCTTGAGTACTAGTATGTCAAAGAAATATTGTAATTGATTTGGTATTTGATATTTAATATAATATTAAATTGTATGAGCCTGACTGCGGTGTTGGTTGAATCGTCTAACGTCTGGTGGTCAGTGTAGTGGTACTTCTGTTAGTATTGTAGAGTGTAGTCCTAATTGGTAGGACCCGTGTACTTCTGTCTGTCTCTCTCTAATTGTCTATCTCCCCTATCTTTCTATCCTTCTGTCTTTCTCTCTATTTCTTTAAAGTACTCGTTCTCCAGTCCGGGGAACTTGTTACACTTGTGAACATTGATCTATGAATCATCATCATCATCATCATCATCATCATCATCATCATTTTCAAAATATATAAAGCACTGTCCAGACTGTGGCATGAAAAAAATGTAATAAAAGTTTCAAATTTTCGGACCAGTGTCCTTCCTCAGGGAACATAAAATAATGAGTAAGGAAAGATCACACGAACACACATCACTGCACAACACATAGGCAGACGAAACCAAATCTAAACAAACAGCAAGTAAAGGGGCAGAAACTAGAACTGAACTCACAACCGGGACGGCAGGTAAAGACATGTATTCCCTCCCGAAACCCCCATGTACATACATACAGAACATGGACACACACACATTCACACACGTACACACACACACACACACACACACACACACACACACACACTCACACACACACCATTTTCATATCTTGCCATGGATGTCTATCCACCGAATTCAAACATACCCTCATACTTGAATAAGAGGGGGACAACCTTGTAATTTTGTTTAGAACACATATAATATTTGAGTTGCGTCCCTTACTTTTGATTTTTCACATCACATTATTGTAATCTCATCTGTTTCATGTCTGTAAACTGTGAACTTTTTTTTCTCGATCATCGTTATCACCATCATCATTATCACCATCACACTCTTCTTTCTGTTCTTTTCGCTGTCTCTCTACCTACCATTCCTGACTGCATCTCTCTCTCTCTCTCTCTCTCTCTCTCTCTCTCTCTCTCTCTCCATTTTCTTTTTCTCTCTTTCTCCCTCCCCTATACAACCCTGTGTACGCGTACACACTTGCACACCTACATACGCGCATGCATACGTACACACTTCTTTCCTACATACATTCGCGCCTACAGGCATGCATGCACAAACGTACTATGCACACATTCCAAAACACATATTATTATGCTTGTACGATTCTAAGTATTGTGTCATGCAGTGTCAGAACTTACTTCGGGCTTAGAAGCTCCGTCATTGTAAATGTAATGAGAAGGCATCGAGCTGGAAGAAAACCCATGCATTTATGCATGTTGCAAGACGTGCCCATGTTTGTGATGATCCCCCATCCACTCCACACATCCAATTATCCGTCAACTTCTCTTTCTTTCTCTCTTTTTTTTCTTTCTTTCTTTCTTTCTTTCTTTTTCTTTCTTTCTTACTTTCTTTCTTTCTTTCTGCTTTATTCTTTTGTCTTTCTTTCTTTCTTTCTTTCTGCTTTATTCTTTTTTCTTTCTTTCTTTCTTTCTTTCTTTCTTTCTTTCTTTCTTCCTTTCTTCCTTTCTTCCTTTCTTTCCCTTTCCTCATTTCTTTCCCTTTGCCTTGACGCTCTTTGATTTGGTGTAGACTATGTACTGAATTTGTGCTAAAGACTATGAATCTTGAATCTTACACCACCCGGCTCTCTCTCTCTCTCTCTTTCTCTCTCTCTCTCTCTCTCTCTATCTCTTTCTCTTCGACACCGCCTTTTGTTTACAAATGCTCCGAAACCTATCATTTTGCCACAATAATTTTTTTTTGCCTCTAATTCTACTTTCGATATTAGGTCCTATTCCACATTCGGTTCCATTCTACCTTCGATATTAGATCCTGCAACTGAGGAGATATATTTAGCCTTCCCTTTTCCCTCGTTTCACACGCCTCGCACCCGCAGATTAAGGTCCCACGGGGCGAATTTTGATATTTTAGGAAATTGCCGTGTGATCCCTTTCTGCACCATCACTGGATCTATGTTTTCACGGGCATTTTTGTCTTCTTTTTTTTTTCCGTAATGAGCGAAGGCAAATTAGTCCGTCCAGGTGTTAGGTAATGAAGTCAGGGGTGCTTATACAAATATAGCAGCCTAGCTCTAAATTTGCGTACGCGTGCTATGGTTAGGGGCGGAAGGGGGGGNGGGGGGGGGGGGTTGAAATCTAAGATGCAGAATGATCCAACTAACGACATAAGGCTGGAAGCTGGCTGAAACTTGGGGTTCAGAGAACAGCTAAAAAAACTCATAGTTTAAAAAAAAATGCCACAGTGAGTCATAGAGCTATAACTTACACGGTACCGCCAGTAGTTTTTGTTAGTCATGGTCACAAAAATGCCTCAACGTGACAACCAAGCATGGAGAAAGGCCCAATTGGCGAAATGGAAATTTTGGGGTTTCTGAAATCGAGGCTATTGCCACTTGCTAGCCTGTCTGTCTGTCTGTCTGTCTGTCTGTCTGTCTGTCTGTCAGTATGTCTGTCTGCCTGCCTGCCTGCCTGCCTGCCTGCCTGTCTGCCTGTTTGTCTGTCTGCCTGTCTGTCTGTCTTTTTGCCTGTGTGTCTGTCTGTCTATCCATGCTGGCAATTAAAGTGACATGCCGGTGTGCCTTAATGGCGTATTACCTTGTGGGCCAACATGGAAGTACACTTGTACTATTAGACACCCGCATCTGAAACTGAAAACTGCACTACAGGATGCATCAACTTCTTTGAATGGATACGAGGAAGGCGCAGTATGACTTGGGGAGTGGGAATGGGGGGGGGGGGGGGGGGGGGGGGGGGNAAACGCAGTGATTAGCACGTAGCTAGACGCAGTCAACCAGCACGGCTGCCTTTGACACGTCAGAGCAAAAAAAAAAATGGTTCACATGAAGACATGCTGCGATTACCAATTACAGTATCTGGATTTTTTTTTTTCAGTCGCCAGACATGTCATTAAAACTTGTTCAGTGGACGTTTGGTATTCCTCCCTCTCCCTCCCTTGCCTTTTCCTGATAATGTCGGGATATATCTGAACTAGTATTTAATATGACTATACTGATATTATTACTACTGTACTGGATTACTACTGCGCATCTATATAATATATATTTTTCCTATTGAAACAATTAATGTAGAGTTTTATCCTGCTTCATTGTTTTGCTTTGAGCAACAGGCTGAGAGTACTAAATTTCTCAAAACCTTCAAAAATGACTAGGGCGAATGTGGAACGAACGTGTCGATATTAAGAAACATGAGATGTGTGGTTAAACTTTTGCCGAGAGAAGAAAAAATACGACGTCATGTTAGGACACATACAAGACGTAAACAACGTCAAGATATTTCGTTTAATACAGATTGATAATTTGATTACGTCGTCCCGCACGCCATGTTCTTAATAAAAAACAAATTAACTCATTTACGAAAGAAAATATTTCTTTTGGCAAGATTTTCGTTTACTCACCTCCCAATCACTGGCGGCTTGGATGAAGCGACCCTTGTCGAGGACACGGCTAATAGATAACACATGGTGAAAATAAAATATTATTGCTGACGACTAATATCAGTCTGTTCTCCCACTGTTACTATTATGAGTCGAATAGATGAAAGTCAGATTCAGAAGGTTTTGATGGGCTTTGATGGATCCATGGCGTCAGTCGGGACGCATCTATTCTGTGCTGGGAGGTAGATGGACCCAAATGGGGGAAGAGGAGGGGATGGAAGAAAAGAACAGACAAGTAGAAGAGAAGCTAAGAGGCAAGAATGGATCTCTCTGTGCAAAATGCGATGGAAGTTACTCACGTCAAAGAAAACAATGTCCCCACCTAATTTTCTCCTCCATATATCATCAGCTGTCGCAAAGCAGCGAGCGATACAGATATTGTGCAGAGGCAGAAAAGGGGTGTCATTTTGTGTAGCCGATCGCAATTTCATGCACGGGTGAAAAGTGCCCCTTTTGACGCAAAGCAGTGTATTCCAAATAAATGAAATTTGGCGAGAAAAGAAAGAGAGGAAGGACTGAATAATGTCGTTGTGTGTGTGTTTTTTAAAAAATCTTTTATAGCATGAAGAGGCATCTTTCCTCACAAAATTGCTTTTTTAAAGGCCCGACTTGGGTATGGAGAGAGAGAGAGAGAGAGAGAGAGAGAGAGAGAGAGAGAGAGAGAGAGAGAGAGATGTACACAAGGAGAGAGTGAGAGCAAGAGAGAGAGATAGACGAAAAGACAATAAAATTCTCAGGCAGACAGAGGGAGAGAGAGAGAGAGAAATACAGAGAAAGAGAGAGAGAGAG
>JAWQUT010000070.1:163997-186816 GCA_033807755.1 Ellobium chinense
TTCTCTACATCAGTGTTGGCCACAACCTCACACGATTATGATAGTATTTCAAATAAATCTTTGCGGTACTGGATGCCGATTGGATTCATCCTACTGCAGTTTACACTGTTTGAGTACAGCTATAAAATCAAATATTACCCTCAGTGTATGTGTTACGGAATAGAAAGCATGCACGCACTAAGACTGGTGATTTTGCACGAAAATAAGTCCTAAAGATAACGTTCATTTTGAAACAAAGCGTTACATGACCAAATCTGTGAGCGTTTTGATAAGGTAGGGTGACCTCCATTAAACTGGAATAAATTTTCCCTTGTGAATATTGTCTTTGAGCCAGATCCTTTTTAACCAGCCATCTGCATTAAGCAATGCCAATATTTGAGAATTACTGAAAAATATGAAAGGCAGAAGGCGAAGCTCCTGTCCACTCGTTGTGGAATAAATTACAAGACAAGATCTTATCTTGCTTGTATTATTCCATAACATACATTGATCTCTGCGTCTCATGACATATCCGAGTCATCTGAATCTTTGTTTTTAAATAATTTCTATCACTTCACTTGTGTTTGTTGTTTTGAGCATTTCCTCATCCACGTTTCCTACATGGCCTTTGTTATGATATTCTTAAAATCAGTTCCTTGATGACGTTGGTAGTTAAGCCATAGCAAAACAGAGTGTATCGCAAAACAGAGTATGGACATTGCATGTAACTATCAACATTCACTTTGTAGCGTTCAGAATCTGGGTCGTCGGGCGCTTAAACTTCTTAGATGCAGTATCCTGCTGTCCTTCGTCGTCATACTGATACATAGTTTCTTCTTTTGGGAAGGTTTCCTCTTCATGGGCGGTTTCTTCTTCTTGGACGGTTCTTTCTTGGACGGTTTCTTCTTCACGGCGTTTTCTTCGCTTGGACGGTTTCTTCTTAGATGGTTTCTTTTTCTTTGACTGTTTCGTCTTTGTAGGCGCTTTCTACAAGTTGTACACAAAATATATGGTTCTTTTTTTTGCATACATTCTTTTGTATTGATGCGACATTATATAGTATATGGTTGGCTTTCCCGTTTCTTCTTCTTAGGCGTTTTTTTTCTTCTTGGACGGTTTCTTCTTCACGGCGGTTTCTTCGCTTGGACGGTTTCTTCTTAGACAGTTTCTTTTTCTTGGACTGTTTCGTCTTTTTAGGCCCTTTCTTCTTCTTGGAAGGTTTTTTTCTTTTTGGACGGTTTCTTCCTTTTAGACGGTTTCTTCTATTAGGGTGCTGGTCCAATATAAAACCGTCCTCCCTCTTAACAGAGACGTAAGGCTTGAGAACGGTAGCAAGCGGAATCAGCGCTATTAAAACCAGTTTAATATTCTGAACAGAATGATATCCGGCTATGGTTGTTGCGTGGATGTTTTATTTTGTGTGTAAAATGTCCTAACTATTCAATCACATCAGAGATTTTTATTGAAAGGATTATTACTGTGCGTGCGTGCGTGGATGCGTGAGTGGTAAATTGCGCTCAATTTGTGTTAAAATCGTGTTTTTCTTATATCTCGCTAATTCTCCTTACTCATTCCCTTCCTGATGTCATTTCCCCTCCCACCTTTTCACCTCCCTATACACTTCTCCTCTCCATTTTTTTGGGGGGTTAGGTTAGAGCCTCCAGAGAAAATTCTTTGTCAACAGCCGTTTGAGGGTCTGTAACTCAGCTGTAACTTAGATATAAAGGGTCTAGCAGAATTGGGAGATGGGGGTGAGGAGGAAGGGAGAAACGAAAAGGCTAAACCCTTCAAATATCCTCTGTCTGTTCCGCCATTGAAACTTACTAGTATCCAATGGCTGTATGCATTTTTGCTGTATCTTTTCAGTGTGAGTGGCCCCATTTCAACAGACGTTGTGTCCACTTATGAATCCCTCTCTTCCATAAGTACCCCTTTTTGCAACCTAGACTGCTAGGTTTTGGTCAGATCGACTCAAGTTTCCCACACTCACTGTTTAAACAAATAAAACAAGAGCAACTTAAAGGACTTAGCATTTTCTCGTCAGCAAACTGTACTTTGATAACACGCAGCCGGTGGAATCAACTAGAAATAAAAGGATGATAGATAGCGCACGTACTAAGCTGAACCACAATTGCTTAAAAAAATGAGGAACTTTCATAGTTGCCGTGCCGTATCGTCAGTTGTTTCACGCACCTTAGCATTCTCGGAAACTAACGAGAAAGCCACCTGACATGCCAGGTATAAGTCTAGCATGATTATATACGCATGTGTGTCTGAAGTTTCTGGTTAACCAAGGTTTATCCCTGGTACATCTAAAGTGCGCATTTTCTCGAATGGGCGCTGTTGTCTAGATCTTGGCATATTCGCACGAGATAAGTATGAGTCGGTTAGCATGTGAAATAGTTGTGTGGAAACGGAGCTTGCAGTGCTGTTTGGTGCCATATAACACAGAATTTTGCCAGAGAATCCAGCCTCCGAATATGGCTATTTCGAATTAAAGGCTACCATAGAGGACACTATTTATTATACTGTAGAGCGGCAGCACTTCAGTAAAGACACCATACTTGGTAATAAGTGGTGAATAATGTCACAGCGCTACGTGTTGAGCGTTGCTAAGGGTAAAGGTTAGTGCGTCATCTTCTGGACTTTGTTTACAAAATTTGCCGAACTTTCGGGGTTCGGCCTCCATCGCCTAACCATCAGCATAGGTCCAGCGTATGAAATTCGATTCGTTAACCTAAATCCTAACTTAAGCACGCTTAGAATGCTTGACACCCTGTCACCATTCACATTTGATTGTTTGACTTCCTTCATGGGCAATATTAAAAGACACTCCCGCGCCTAGAGCTTGGTTTAGGATTACGGGAATTTTGGGGGAGGGGNGGGGAGGGGAGGGGGAGAGCAGGGGAGTAGTAGTAGCTTGCCAAGGTGTACTAAAGGAGAGGGGGCACACGAGATGATACTATGGAGATGGAGTGGACAATGATAATAATGTAATATAGGAACAGCCCAGCCGTAACAATATGTGTGAGTGGAAGGGGAGGGGGAGGGGGAGGAGGAGGAGGTGTGGAGGTTGTTTTTTGAGAGCATGGATCTCTTGCGGGTTGGGGTTCGAATCTGGTATACACAGTATGATATTTGTGGTTTTTGGGTCTCCATAAGGAAATTTTTACATTGAATGAAGTCGGAATAAGAGAATGCATGTGCTATAATACTGAAAAGATTATACAAAAATACGACTTTTATTTAACCCGTAGGGAAATTGATTTACAATGTTATGCATTGTTATACATCTCATTCATAATACAAACACATATAACAATACTCATCATACATGTAAATCAATAACATTACAAATAAAATACGTAACAAAGTCATTGCTGGTCGCCAGCGGTGCAGCGCCCTGGTCCCCCTAGCTGGATGGTGGATAATATACTATTTCTTTATGCTTCTCACGGCAGTACCGAACTAAAGCGCCATACTGGGTAATGAGTGGTGAGTAATGTCACAGCTCTACGTGTTGATCGTTGCTAAGGGTGCATTCAGCACCGATGCACTAATGTTATTCTTACGATGGTAAGAGATTCCATCGTTTATGGGCAGGCTCTGAACTAATGTCCTAGACACCTGATAAACAAAGTATTAATGATCAGCTTTACTTTAAATCGCTGTCTCTTTCCGCCGTTTGAATAGTCTCAGGAGCTCCGTGCTGGAAACCCATAAATTCATGTGGATAAAATGTTCCGTTTCATGACAGAGCGCAGTTTGAAGTCTGCAGAGGACGTTTCTTATCTTAGATAATATGCACTCTTTTTTTTTTATTGGAGCGCTTCATGTCCTAGGAAAGGCAATCCCTTTAATCCGGTATAAAGATGAAATGCACGGCTTTCTGAAAGAGCGCTGCAAGTGGTCTGTGGTTCTGTGCACAAGGTCATCAGCGGCGTGAAATGACAGGGGCGTTGAAACTAGCGCCAGGTTTAGTAGGGAACCTTTTGATTGACATTCTTCTCGACGTCTTCCCAGTGATATGAGCCTTCAAGGTGTCTTTTGAGATGCTGTGAACAATACTGTCATAAAAATTATTTTACGTGCATATTTCTAGAATGTGAAGCATGGTTAAAAAGTCAATGTGTAAGGGAGTGCTAATAAAGTATTAAGTTTCTTCCATCATTGAATCACAAAAACATCTAGTAGAACAATTAATAAACAATAAAACAACAACAGAGGCAAAGAGGCAGTTAGCTTTTCTATGAAAACTGAGCCAAACAGACAGTTGCGTCATGAAAAGTGAGACAAAAATACAATTGCCTTCTAGTTGTTGACATAGACATCTACTTCATGAAAAATGTGAAACAAAAAGTTGCATCATGAAAATTGAGACAAGTAGACATTTGCGTTGTTAAAATTGAGATAAATAAAAAGGTCCGTTATGAAAGCCAAGACAAATGTTTAATAGACAATGGCATTACGAAAACGGTAGGATTGGCCTAGCTTAACGTAACAGTTCCTTCAGTCGTGTTTCTGTTTAATCGAATATTTGTCAGAAACTGTTACACACGCATATACATATAAAAAAATCGAAAACAAATAATGTCTTCTAACTTTCACAAAACCTTTCAGAGCTTCTCAGAATCAGTGTGAAGTTGGCTGTATTTGAAGACTTGTAGAAGTAAGAATTGACGATTCCCGTAACAATACCGACTTCTTAGATGCACCTAGAAATTCCTCCTGCATGCTGTCTGCGGTGACTGGACTTCGAAGTCTAAACTAGTACTTGCTCGACTTTTTGGGAGTTCCACGGAACACAAACCTTATCATCAGCAAGCAGACTATCACTCGACATATTCATCTTACCGGTCAGGCGTGATAGCGGTCCGTACAACGAGCACTGGCCTTTCGTCTCGAGCACAAAAGAAACGCAACACTCGGTTCAGTCAGGGAAACCTCACGAACATCGGTCATCATGCACTTGGAACACCGGTATTCTGGTTGTATTTCTCGTTTCTCTAGTCCTCCGTTTTTCAAATCCAATCTTACTCACCAGCTCGAAGACTCCACAATCTCGAAATTATGTCTTTGTCCCCCGGCATTGGAGTTTTAAAAGTTCTGCTTTCCCACACAAGGTTGAGAAAATGAAAATCAACAGATTGACTGAGAGTGATGTGATCTTGGATTCTCCAACAAAGTCTTCTTGCTTACTTTCTGTGCTGAAACCTTGATACTTTCTACTACTGTACATTCTATGATATTTTCATCTCTGGTGAAATTAAAGCCAACGTTCAGCTTGTAATGGAGAAAGAGATTCCCTGTATAGGATCTTAGCACGAAGCCATTGGTCTGCAAGGGATACCGGCATTTTACAATCCAGTTTCATACACACAGTGACGTGGCCGCAGGACTTGGTTAGTAATAGTAGTAGTAGTAGTAGTAGTTGTAGAAGTAGTAGTAGTTGTAGTAGTAGTAGTAGAAGACGACGAAGAAGAAGAAGAAGCAGACGAAGAAGAAGAAGAAGAATAGGAAGAAGAAGAAGAAAAAAAGAAGAAGATAGAGGAGGAAGAAGGAGAAGAAGAAGAACGTTGTCATCCTTCCGACACCATATCAGGCATAATGATGTCACCAGTTGGGTGTCTTCCTATACAATAGGTACGTCAAGCTGACATCACGAGTCTACGAAGCCCACCAAAGTCTTTCCAATCAGACATTCTTGTTCCCGACACATAATGGTGGCAATGGCAAAGACAACAATGTGAATTTTAGCTGTCAGTCATAGTTTCTTACTAATGGCTGGTTATTGATAGCAGCAATGTCTATGCGAAGTGTCTGAAGTGTCGCAGAATATTATCCAAGCTGTAAGTTAGTACATGAGAGAGTGAGTAAGCCAAAATTTTAATGGCGTTATTTTGTTTCGTAAATAGTCTAGATTGGTTTATTTTGTAAAATGGAATACGATATCTTTCCACCGACCTATGTAATCAAATTATCCATCTGAAAATATGAAACAAATAAATCAGCTGTCGTCTGTCGTCTGGGCTTTTTTGGTTGTACCCAGAAAAGTGGTGATGATGATAATTGTACTCGATCTGCGTAGCTGATGTCACGAAAGATTACTTGTTTTCAGCCTAACAATGACATTCGATAGTTAAGGTTTAGTCTAAATTAGTTCAATCAAGAACCGCGTTTGTGGTTATCTCGCCCTTTTACTTTGATCCCTGAGATATCTGATTTCCGATTTCTATTTCTCTCTCTCTCTCTCTCTCTCTTTTTTTACCATCTCTCTCTCTCTCTCTTTTTACCATCTGTCACGTATTTTGTCATGCAGTATTAAACATGGACCATCTGCCTAAACGCATCGATTTCTGTTTTTACCAATAAAATAATAACAAAATTAATAAGTTTAATAAATGTATTGATTATGTCCGATGGTGCTGGACGGTATAATATGAGTGGTCAAAATAACATTTAACAAAATGACGGGACAAACACAGTGTATTAGACAGTAAATACGTCACTACATTACGAAATGCGACAAGAAACGATAATAATCATAAACAAATATATATTACTAAAATAAACCCATCCGTAATTTCCTTAGGCCAACGGTGAGTCTGAACATCAGGTGAGTAAGGAACTTTGTAGAATCCATTAAACGTTTACGAAAACGTCTCTGTGCATTCTAAAGCGGAAAGAAATATGTCTGTGCCTCTCAGCTGGAAATCAGCAAATTATTTTAATGTACATTTGTAAATCCTTTAATGAGTTTCGGGAACCCTAGTCAACATACAGGAATATGCCTTCTTGTTCGCCCTTTCTCTTTTGACCAAAAAAACAAAAGTTTTAAAGATGGTGATAGGAAAATTGGAAACAATACCTATGCATGTGAGTAACCCTAGCTTATTCACTCCGTCAGATTTACATTTCGCCATGTATGTCTACCCAGCATGGAGGCAGAATTGCGTTGTTACGTTGCTTATTCATCCAATATTCTGTATTGCTATAAATATAATGAGAGGAAGTTTGAAAACATTAAAGCTCAGTGTTCCAATGAAATTATAGGATGGAAAAAAAATCCCCTTAGAGGACCAAAATACCACGGATTGACTGAATAAAACATTTTGTTATCTTATCTTACAAAATCTACCCGTAGTGTTTAGCTTTGTGGGTGAGTACATTAATGGAGCTTTTCCGCAGACGACGAGCAAACAAAAGACCCAGACCACTCATGACGCCCATCACGACAGTGGATTATATTCCCCAGGTTCTCATTTCGTGTGCTTGCGAACTTCACCATCTGTGAGAGTGGCTAATACTGCTGTGCCACAGGGTCACAATGCGTTAGATCCTGATGGTGGACCATAGCTACGTATTTAAGTATCGCGATACTTGTGGGGCTTTAGAATGCACGTAAGTGCGGGGCGAGATTTCCGCGATTTTTTTGACTAATGGCTACAACAAAATCCCTCACTCACCTGATCTCCAAATAAACATTTAGCCCAAAGGAAATACGAATATCGCGATACAAATTCATGCTCTAATTGTCGAAAATGTTGATTCTATTCTGATTTCGATTTTTAAAAGAAGGTAGGTAGTTCGATTGTTTTCAATACTTTTGACACAGGTTCTGCAAAATGTCGTCGCTTAATTCAAAGGTTCGAAAAAATAAATATTGAGTTTTAATACTGACATCAGCATCGATGCTTCATCGCTGGTTTCCTGGATGCATCTTTGCTGGTTTCCTTTAGCCGGGGTACAAACATATGTCTTTCTGCTTTAGAACGCACGAAGAAGTTATGGGATCAGATTTTCTCGATACTGACATTTATTGGCTATAGTGAAATCCCTCATTCATCCAGTCACCAAATATACATTTAGCCCAAGCGGAAAACGGATTGGTGACTTTATGCATGTGCTCCTAGGTTAAGAAGATGAAAGGCATGGCGCATGTCAAAAAATATTTGAATTGTATGATTTTGCTTTCGTGGATATTAAAACAAATGCACGACGTCATGAGTAAAAATCTACAAGATGTTAAGTCTCGTGGATTTATTTCAATGAGGTATTTTCAGACGGGTCAGTTACACCACGTGATCTAGGGATTGCTAGGATATTTTGATAAATGACGAGTAATCGTACATAAGCAGAGCATGTAAACAAACCATCATGTGAGCAAGATTTCCTAGGTCATGTGATGGAGCTGAAAATACCTAATTTATATGTTCAGTTGGATAATTTGGATACGTTGCTCCTAGAGACATGTCATGTTCTGTTTACGAAAATGAATCATGAGAACTGAATCTCTCATTTTTTCACTGGTGGCATGGATACTGCAACTCTTGTCGCAAGTAAGAACGAAGAACTCAGAAACTTACAAATAGGATTCTATCATATTTTAAGAAAAAACGAACAGTTGAAGTGACACAAGTGTTAATTTCCTCTCTGGCAGGGAGGTGGGGAGGGTTGTTAGTTTTTGTTACATAGATGTATTTAATGGAATGTTGTGAAAGTTGTAGCTGTTAACATTAGATGCTGAGAGTGAGGGAGTGAGAGAGAAAGTGTGTGAAATTGGGACAGAGAAAGTTAGTGAGAGAGAGAGAGAGAGAGAGAGAGAGAGAGAGAGAGAGACAGAGAAATAGTGAGACAGCAAAAGAGAAAGAGACAGAGATATCAATGACTAAATGTAAGTGACAGTTTTGCATAAAATAATAATATATGTTTTTTTTTCTTTTCATTCATTCTTTTGTACTGATGTGACGTTGTATTGTATGTGGTTGTCTTTCTCCTAAATAAATAAACTGAAACTTTAAATTTGTCAAAGACACTGATATTGTTAAAAGCTATGTAAAAGTAAAACGTCATCACTGATAAACTTAAAGGCTTTTTCAAAAGTGCATAATGCCGGATGCGTGGGAAAACTTTGGCGGGCTTCGATGGGCTCTTGATGTCAGCCGGGACGCATCTGCTACGGAGTATCGAAAGAATCGATTTTCAGAAACTATACTGCCATCCTGCAGAGAGATCCAATTCTTCGAAACGGAGCAGGTCCCATGAAACGGACCAGATTAACTCCGGCTTGATTAAACGCGGTTTCGTTCTTGATCATTTCTCACAATGACAAACTTTAAACAGTCATCTAGAAAAAAAAAAGGATCTTTACCAGTACATGGCCATATTAAACATTTATACCGTTTAAAGATCACCGATATCCATGCGGCCTCGAATACGCTTAATCCGAAACCTGTTTATGTTGGCTTTATTTCGAAACATAGTTCCATAGTATTCGTAATGGCTGCCATAGATCAATCCTATTGATATTGGGGAAAAATGCTTAACATAAACCATTTTTATCTCCCTGTGAATTTCGTAATAAAACAAAGCGTGTTCCACTATCTGGTCCTTGATTCCTTATATTGCACTTTTTCCGCTGTAGTTTCTTATTTTCGCGCAGCACGGAATGACACCAGTGGCGGTATGCATAATTCTTACGTTAGTTAACGCACTGCGGTAACCACAGAAAACTCCCAAAACATTAGCAGTATTCACCATAGTTAACGCAGTATGTTAATTAAGGTATGGAATTACGCATACTGCCACAGATGAGTCTTTGGCCGTATGCGGAAATCCTAGCTATTAGTTACATGCAGATCACGGCAAAGTTAAACAGCGTTTTCCATACGGTCCTCGGTCAACACCTGAAATCCAAATCATTTCAGAGACTTGAAATTTCAGTTTTATTTTTTTAGTTTGATTTTGGATAACAAGGCTGACAGGCCGAGACATGATATTTGTGGGTATTGATAACTTCCGTCCAGTAATGTGAAGCTGCAGTGTTGAACATTACTTTTTGAAAGCGTGTGTTGCTTAGTATCTGTGACCTGAATTAGGCCTGGTAGCAACGTGTTATTTAAGGTTACTGTCATCTATGTTTCCACATGAATGAAGTCTGGACATAAAAATAATGCATGGCATAAAATCTTCTGCTGAGCACGGAAAGACTAAATTCCTCAAAAAAGTGTTGAGTCCTTAGGTTTTCTTTAGCTTTTATATGGATTGGGACCCTCTGTCAGATTCGGGCTTACATTCTGAAGACAATGATATCAGATTTTGCCATTAATAATAATAATAATGAGGTTATAAGTCTTGTGTCCAGGTTGAAGCCTCCTCACATCATTTCACAATGGCCAGATCACTAGTTGTTTTGTTTTTTTTCAGTTCCTGGGAAGCTTATTGCCAGTGCCATTTTCAAACGCTATTCAGCATATTGACAATATTCTTCAGTATTTTTACTAGCCAATTATAGACGAATGGACTGAGAAATATGAGAATAAAATGTTTTGCCAAGGCATTTACAACACGACCATGGTGGGAATCGAACCCACGAGTTTTAGATTGAGTCCAACGCCGAGCACATGCTGCTTCACAAATTTTTATATATCTCGTGAATACGCCGCACCACGTCAATACGGATGATACAGAAACGCAAATGAATGAAAGAAATTATTGTTTGTTCGAACCATCAAGCAAATTTGCATGGAGGCTTTGTTTGTGCAAGATAGAAGACCTCATTTTTCCCAGAGGATATCGCCATTCAAAAAAGAAAAATTTACATTGCTAAGAATAATCACGGGGTCGCTGTCTGTTGTGTAAATGCTGTTTTCAATATAGAGCTTTCTGAGAATGCTGTCAGCTCCATTCTAATTCCGTCAGCTTACCGACAAAAATACTTAGCCATGACATTTATGATATCCTGATTAATTATTTAAAATGGTTATAATCAAAATTTATAATCTATTAAGAAAAAAAAGATGTCCGTGGGCGAATTTGCTTCTCTAATCCTCTGTTTCTATCCGACACCATCACAGCTGTCCAGCTTGTATAGAATGTCTGCTGTCTAAATTTCGTCGCCTATTAGCAGTATTTATAGTAACACAGAACGAGCTGTCCTATTCCGCGACTTTCAGACAACCCAAAACTATAAGCACGTAAGAAATAAAGTAACTTGTAAAAAAGTAACTTTATTTAGTAAAAAGACTAACTTTACTTCTTTCTTAGGAAAACATAACGTAATTTCCAGGTTACTTTTTCCCTGGCATCAATATAGATGTATCCTAGATAAAGAACCTGAGGCCTTATATATTTATATCTATATCTATATTATTTGCAAAACATATATCTATATATATCTATATCTTTATAATTATATCTATATATGTATCTCTCTCTCTCTCTCTCTCTCTCTATATATATATATATATAGATATACACACACTATACACACACACACACACACACACACACACACACACACACACACACACACACACACACACACACACGAGCGTTGATGTGCTGTTCGCCTGGCTCTCAGGTGTTGAAAAGGCTGGTTGATTATTGGCAGTTAGTCCCCTAAAGCAGTTGTTCTAATCAAAGACTTCCAAACAATCCTCAAATAATTTTCCATGAGGAGAACATCGGAGATGACTAAAAAAAAAACAACAAAAACGGCAAAAATATTGTTTTCTTTGAAAATATTGCGGCCTCTATTTTGGGTGATTTGATTGAAGAAAGTATTTTTCAACATGTCACTGTGGAAAAGATTTTGGCCTTCTATTTTAGGTGATTTGATTAAATAAAGTGTTTTTCAACATGTCATTGTATTGAAGTGGGGCGTTTTTTTTCTTGCGCACAGGTCGAGCTCTTTAAAAATATTTTTGACGTGCACTCTGTACAGATCATCGGGAGATAAAAACCCTCGGACCTAGAACCAATACTGCTGAGGCTACGCACGGAACGAAGGATTAATTCCCTTCGGAAGTTCACGGTACTTCCGACTTTGTGATTCCAGCCAAGACAGTCGCTCGCTGTTCAGTAGTAGACTAGTCCAGAACTGGCCAGGCGAACTAGTGAATGTGAACCAGGGAGAAAAGTGTTTGTGTTTTTAAGCCGGATTGTTTATGTAAGAATATTAAAGACGGCCATACGGTTCATTTACTTGCCCTCGGGGCGTTTGTATTGCGAGTAACAGTAGTGGAATTCCAGGGGTAGGTGGAAGAGAAAGCCGGAGGTACCAGCTGTTGGTTATACCAGGAGGTGTTATCTGATTTTTCTGAGGAATATGGAAGGAGTTATAGACCTACTGGTGCTGCTGACGATGCTGCTGGGTGAGTAGAAGTTTTAATTGTTGTGTAGTTGTAGTCGTTGTTGTTGTTGTGTTTGTGTAGAAGTTTCTGTTGTTGTTGAGTGTGTAGAACATTCTGTAGTTGTTGTTGTTGTTGTTGTTGTGTGTGTGTGTGTGTGTGTGTGTGTGTGTGTGTGTGTGTGTGTGTGTGTGCGCGCACAGACGAATCAGTTTGCATTATAATCTGGCATAGTTAATGTGACATTGAGTGCATGTACACTTATTGGCATAATTACGGTATGTGTTTTGTGATGTTTGCTCATCTTCTTTTATGTATGCTTGATGTATGATTATATGTCTTAAACGCGCCTTAAGCCCAGATTTTTGGGAACATGCGCATTTTAAAGGCTATGATGATGATGATGATGATGATGATGATGATTACTGATGTTGTTGTGGTTGTTTCTGATGATGGTAGTGATAGTGATAGTGAAGATGATGGTGTTAGTGATGGCAGTGGGAGATACTGCTGTGTGTTTTTATAGTTTCTATTCTTCATTCTTAGAAAGTTCAATCTGTTGTTATTCCTCTTTGTGGTGTTGCTGATGTTATCGCTAAATTTCCAGCCGTCCTCTTCTCTTCCTCCTCCTCCTCCTGTTCCCCATGTTCATCTCAGATTGTAATCATTTTTCCATTTGCTTTCAGTTCTACGAGTATTGCTGTATTATCCCGGTTGTCCTCTCCTTACATTAGCTCTCTCCCATCTTGTTATCTTTCATCATTTTCTACTTTCCGCCGTTTTATACATTATTTAGTCTCCTCGAACCGTCTATGTTTAAGACAGTGATTAGCCTCGTCAAGATCCAGATGAATATAGACATGTTTTATTTCTGATAATTTTTTTTTTCCTGTTGCCTCTTCCGTTACTGCCATGGATCTGAGGGCAAAAAGGTGTATTTGGATGGGTTATTTTGGTTAATAAGAGTTTATTATGCTCGATGGTTTTCGGAAAATGCAGCGGTTTTGTTTGGCCAGGAGAGGGGATATCGTCTGTTTTGAACTCACCTGTTTTGTTTCCGGGATAATTTTTTTTTTCAGGGCGGGGAGGGGGAAGGNGGAGGGGAGGGATTGTGGAGTCAGCCCAGTAACGTTGGAGTGGAAAAAGTTGAGGCGAAGGAGATGGACATGTCTGCTCTCTCTCTCTCTCTCTCTCTCTCTCTCTCTCTCTCTCTCTCTCTCTCTCTCTCTCTCTCTCTCTCTCTCTCTCACCGTGATCTGCGTGTCCGTATTGATATAAAACGTCGTGTGTCAAGAAATCGGTTAGACAAAAATGCGCTCGGATGCAACCATTATGTAAATGCACAAAGTGGCGGAATTACTCATAATATACTTCGGACATTCCATTTTTGTTGTTTTTTTTGCGTTTAGCTCAAACAGGAATTCCAGGCTGGCATAACATTCTGAATAAAATGATCGATTGCATTTGCCCTAAACTATGGAATACCACCTTAAAAGTCAATACCAACGACAGACCTATACAGTCATATAAGATCTATGAGGACATCAGTTCATGTTTTCTTCTATGAAGTAAATACATTTCAGCCCTTCAGCCTCAAAATACACGATATATTATTCGTTCTTACTAGAGTGAACAGAGATGGATGAAGACAATCCCCATTTTTTTTGTGTGCTCTGAAATAAACCTTCTAGAAATAGCTGGGAACCGAAGCCAAAAAAAAACAAAAAAACCAATCGTCTAACTTGAAATCATGCGTGTTGTAAGTTACTTACCATTGTACAGCCGCATCCTTTTGTGTGGGCCGTTTCGAACCCGGCGCTACACTAATCTGTGGACGTCAGAAATTGAGCCAATCACGGTTTTTGCGTCACTGGCCAAATCAGATCCCTGCTTAGGTTAAGCTGGTATTAGATCCGTGACTTGTGCAAGGCGGTGTCGTGTCATGCAGGCAATTATGTACAGTAAGGTTAGGACAGGGGCTCATTGCTGTTGCGAACAGCTAGGAAAATCTGGTGATGCGGCAAAGGTTGGTAGTAAACGATACCTTGGATTCGGGTATCGATATGGATATCGATACTTTTACAAGCTGATGTTCGATACTACTATCAACCTTTTTGTCATTATTTTGATCCTACTTAAAATGACCCCTATTTGTTTTTTTTTCCTAGACTCGTATTATACAAAGGATTTAAAGCCTTATGAAACTGAATGAATAGCAGCCTGCTCTCTGGCTTCTTATCTGATGCTGTTGCTGAGAGGGCGTACTGAGACTTAATAGAAATCATTCAAGTGTCCTTGGCCTGGCTGAACAGAATGTGAAGCTCATATTAGCTTAGAACGTATCTCCCGTATCAATGTATTCTACAAGTTAGATGAATGCACATTTTGATTTAATTTTTTTTGGTTGGAAAAAATTTCAGGTTGATTCTGATGATGTTATCGAAAAGAATTCAAACATTTAAGCACACAATATTTGTGTTAAGAATTAAATCTTCATGTCGTTTCTCTCCGAAAATCAATATGTGATATACGACGTCGTACGTCAACATGGACGAGACTACAAGAAAAAAAAATTGCATGGTTTCTTTCAGAACTTAAGCTATCAATACCTTTTCTCAAGTACTACAGTACTTCGATACATGTCAAAATATCAGGTACTCGAATATCCGGTATTTATATCTACCCATTACTGTAGGGCACTGGTTCATTTACGTTTGCTTTGGTTGTCTGGTGGTGCGGCATAGAGCCAGCGAGTTGCTCCGTCAGAGTTTGATATAATGACTGTTCGATAGTGATTGATTGGGAAACATAGACGGATGCATGGGGAACGCGGTTAAAGAGAAATTGCAGCATAAGAGGGATGACTTGAGTTGGTATCCGGGGAGAAAAAAAAACAGAAGAAAGGGGTGAAGGATAAAGGAGGGATATGAAATGTAGGGACTAGACGATCGAATAGATAAAATAGCGAAGGGGTAAGGAAGGATCACGTGATCAGTGTCTGGCGTTGAGATAAATTCGTTACAGCAGGCAAGGCAGCAATGAAACAGAAAAAGAAAGAAGTAAAGTTGTTTTCATTGTGAGGCAATGGATGGATGGATGGATGGATGGATGGATGGATCGGACGGAATGATGGATGGATGGATGGATGGATGGACGGACGGACAGACGGACGGACGGACGAATGGCTGGGTGGATGGCTGGCTGGCTGGCTGGCTGGCTGGATGGATGGATGGATGGATGAATGAATGGATGGATGGATGGATGACCGCACAGACAAAAGGAGAAACCGGGGAACAGACAGACAATGACTAGCGGACAACTTCCTTAGACAAAAAGGCGGCCAGACGCACAAATCAACAGAGGACTCATGAATCATATCATGATACAAATATTTATCTTTAAAGCGAGATGAAAAAGGAAGGCTTGCATGTTGTTAGGAGAGGCTTTTTCAGCAGCTTGCGACTGTTTGCGTTCGCCAGGTCTTTGATATTTCTCAGACTGCTGTCGTCATAGTAGTCCGCGCTGATTTCGGTAATGTCTAGGGATTCTTAAAGGACCGTTTATAATTCTGACTCTCTCCATGGCCCTACACTGTCCTTAATCCTACCTCAGCTATTGCTCTACCCTGCTCCTAACCCTATCACTATGTCTGTCCCTTCCCGATAACCTATCTATCCCTAATTCTATTACCTTCAACAGTAATCGTTCACTACATAGGAGAGCCCTGAAGTTTGTACCGTTTCTTCAGTATCAAGCCAGTTCAATTTATGTATTTGAACCCAGGTTATGGTAACCCTATGACAGTAGGACACCCCGCCCCCGACCTTATAAGAATAAACAGCCATATTTTTATCACTGAAAATCAATGTGTCTCCCCTCTGATGTCCTTACGCTCGGGAACTTATTTCTTGGTTTCTTTGAAAGTCTCGAAACTGGGCAGCAGCTCAAGGGAATATAAATATCGTACAAAAAACAACCAAAAAAACCAATCATCCATCATTGAAAACCATGTATAGATACTTCTTATGGGGGTATCTCTGGGAAGCGCGCGTTGTCATACTCCAGTCTCTGACCCGCATGGGATAGGGATTTAGAGTATGGAACTGATCCTGACTCAAATTGCTGCTGTTGCTGTTTTTGGATGGATGGATGGATGGATGGATGGATGGATGGATGGATGGATGGATGGATGGGGATGGATGGATGGATGGATGGATGGATGGATGGATGGATGGGTTGATAGCAAAAACGCTGCGGAAGGATGACCTAATAAAGATTGTTCCAAATTTGACCAACACCGTAATATTGCCGTTTCGCAAAGGACATACAGAAAAAAAAGGAAAGAAAAAAAAACCCACTAACATGTTAAAGCCCAATCACGTTGCTGAAATCGAAATTCTAGAGCACCCTTTTACATACGTTCCCTCGCAAAATAGGAGTTAACCAAAGCTAAATCAATGCCGAGGTGTTTTCTAAAAGGAGTGAGATTCTACAAAAAGACAAAAAAAAAAAAAGAAGAAACTTTTGTTCGCCTTGGCCTGTGGGTCAAGAGATGTTCGACCAAACGGTTAGGGTGCTTGGAGTAATGGAATAATTAGGTTACGGGAACAGGCGAGGTTAAATTTAGCTTTGGTCAGTCTGGATTACTCGTTATCAGTTTCAGAGCACAACTGACCTTGCCTGAGAACTATGGATACAGAGATGGGTACAGCTCTGGCCGTCTTGGTCAGAACGTGCAACCCTTCGACGTCACTTGATTAGATTTTATTATCATCACGCAGTTATTGTGAATGTCTTTAAGAACTCCAGATACTAAGTAAAAGTAGACTTGCCAAAGACCCTGTCAAGATTAATGAAGTTACAGTAACTGTGGATTTGATAGTTGGAACAATCGTTCAAAAATGTGGAAAAGATGATGCTATAACGCACAGTCTTTAAATAACGGTTTTTGCGAATAATATGTTGTCCACGAAGTAAAAAACAAAACAACGCCAAATACGGCAGCAATATCCAAGATATCATCTAAACAGTATAATGATCTATTATTATATAATTGCTTCTTCTTGTTAGCAATGTTTTGAATTTACAATCATCCATGAATAGCCTCGTCCTTACCAAAGAATCAACAAATTGCAACATTTTAGTAACCTTAAACGAAGTCAATATGGCAGGGAAATACAAGAGGACCGCCAAGCAGTAATGAGTCGATCAGGGTAATTTAAAGCAGTGGAACTTGGAATCACTTTAGGAGAAATCTTGCCGGAACGAGATGGCTGTAGGCCTATAAATATGATAACTTATTATGCTGTGAAGGTCCTTGATCTAAATAGATAAGTATACGAGTGTATGTGTGCGCTAAAATCATAGATCTATGTTATGTATATGTGGTCTGGTATACAAGAGCTGAATATAGAGTCAGTTCCGCATAATGGCAAATCCTCGGGAGCATAGGGAAAAAAAAAACTTGCGCGATCATCCAGTGACTTTTATATATAGATATCATATTTCGTTATGTGGAAACTGTTGGAATTGAGAGGGAGTTGAGATTATCCGGACTGCAATTAAGCGGAGTAGACTGCACAAATGTTGTTGTTATTATTATTCTTGATTGCTGGATCTCCCTATTGCAACAACTACTTCAGTCTCTCGTCCTCACTTTAGCCTTGGCATGAGATGACTATTGTCATATAAAGATATGTCTTGGTAAACTCATGAATCAGTATTTCGCCATATGCATTCAAAGAAATCAGGCTTATGTAGAGTAAATCTGAACTCTGCAGCAGACACGCTAAAGTAATCAAATTTCTTACAATTTGTTGTCTAGTCATTAATCAGTATTGATAGCAGTATCGTATTATGCTCTATTTTACCGCCTCAGTAAGCAGTAGAATTCCTCTCACGCTCTTCCTTGCCCAACAAAATGGCGCCATAGTAATCATACAGTAAGTCACGTCACACGTCTATGATAACTTCCGTGTCTTGACCAGGGTCAAATCTCGCTTCCGGTCTCTGTGAAACTCAGTTGCGACCGTGGACCCGCATTCATCACGAGGATAAAGACATTTAACTCTCCGGGGACAATTCGTTAAGTCCTGGTCAGTGTCAAGACTCCGCTACCTCAGAGATGTAGTCTGCCCTCTCTCTCTTATAAAAGAGACAGGAAAAACACAGCGTAGTGGTATCATGCTTGTAGGTTTCCTATTTATTTCTTCCCCACACTTCTGTCTGTCTGTCTGTCGGCCGGCCATTTGCCTGTCTGTGTGTCTTTCTGTCTTTCTGTCTGTTTGTCTGTTTGTCTGTCTGTCTGTCTGTCTGTCTACTTGCCTGAGACCGTCTGTGTACCTGCCTATCTATCCGTTTTTCTACCGTCTGTCTGTCCGTCAGTTCGTCCGTTCATCCGTCTGTCTGTCTGTCTGTCTGTCTGTCTGCTAATTTAATAATTTAATAATAATATATAGCTGCTGATCGGTATCTGCCCATCTATCTATTCATGTCTTTCTTTGTGAGTATGCCTGCCTGCTCGCCCGTCTCTTTATGTCTGTTCTTCCACCAGCGAACGCATCACCGTTATTTTACGACACGCTATTAAAAGGCCACTTTTAAGAACGTTGAACGCCAAATGGTTCTCGCTCAGACTTGAAATTAGCATTATTGAATAACGCGTAGCCCATCAGGACGAGGCATGCCAAGAAATTTTCAACGTAAACGACCGGCGATATTTGTCCTTGCGCTTTTACGACTGCGATAAAAAGCTGGCTTGGAACAGGTTTAGGATGTAACTTTATTTTTGGTCCGAAGTGACATTCTTACATGTCAGAGAGCAGCATGGCCGAACGCTTACGGCGTTGGACTCAAGATCGAAAGGTCGTGGGTTCGATTCCCGACCACGGTCATGTTGTAAGAGCCCTGGGAAAGAAATTCATTTACATTTTCCTCAGTCCAGTCGTCTGTTAATCGATACCTGGGCACCTGGCTGTAGGCAGTGGAAGATATTGTTAAAATGCTGGTGATCAGCGCTTAGGAATGGCAGCGGCACTGTATGTTCCCCAGGAAGCTGAGCAAGTCCTAGAAAGTCAGGCCTGTTGGAACAACAATGGCGTGAAGTCGCGTGAGCGGGTATTAGCCTGGATAATAATATTTGACTTAAAAACCGTATTATTATTATTGTTCTTCTTATTATTATTATTATAACATTATCGAGAACTTGCAGATTAAGGATGTGGTTTATTGCCATCGTAAGAATTACATTAATCCTGCATGTTGAACGTTACTAAGGGTGCCTTCAGCACCGATGCACTAATGGAATTCTTACGACAGTAAGAAAACCAGTCGTTACTGCGCAAGCTCTCACTCACTGATGGCAGTTTGACTTATGTGTCTTGGTGTGCCTGGATTTAGAGTGAGGGGCTTGGCTTGGGTTTGAAGACCCTAACAGACAAAAGAAAAATAGTCTAGGAGGATCTCTAGATAATATCTAGGGACCCTTACCAAAGGTGCTTTTTCCTGCCGTTACCCTGCCCTGGCCTAACATTAGCTTCAGAAACCACATAATGAAAGTTTCTGGATTTTGTCTATCGTGGCGTGTTCAATTTTCGCCGATAGACTACTTTTGCTTTTAACGCGCGATGCTGTCCTTCACATGGGCCTCAGAATCTGCGAAAGGTGATCAAAATATTTACATCGCCGATTATCGACGAAATCCATTAGCCGAGTGAAAAGCGTGATGGATGAATGGCTCGTTCCACGGCACGTGTCGCTTTTTCTGGCGATTTTGCTGCCTTCGGCTCCGGTGTTGTAGGCGTGATCCGTTGATGGATGGGTTCGGCTGTGCAGGAGGCTGGTAAACAGGGGATGATGTTTAGCGTTGGCTTTAACAATGTTAACTGCACTGGGAACGCCTTGCATGTCGAAAATATCAGAGCTGTTGTCTCTCCGAACGAATTCTGCATCCCTCTTAATTTAAAAAGAACAAAAAAAAAAAAAAAAGCCCCCAAAAATACCAAAAAAACCCTTTCCATGGCACATTTAGCACAAAAATTTTCCAATTCCTAAATTTTCCAAAGAATATTTATCACTTTTTAACATGAAGATGAATTGCGCCAGCTATTCTTGAACTAGGAATCTACCGGATGCACAGGCCCGTCTCCAGTGTGAAATGGTGGGTTAGGAAGGGGGTCTGTTCTGCTGAGAAGAAGCAGAAGCTGTAAAGGTGATGACAGACCCACACATTCCTCTGTGATTGTTCTAGCTGTGAGTGTGGTTGTTTTTGTTATGCATTCCTGTAATGCTCTTTTGTTGTTGTTGTTGTTGTTGTTGTTGTTGTTGTTGTTGTTGTTTTGTTGTTGTTGTTGTTATTAAAACAGTAATAAGAAAGCATACCAAAGTTTGGAGAGGAGACTAATAGGGCAGTGTATTAGCATTCTATAAATAGTTTTCAACACAGTGGTACCGGCTAAGCTAGCGCAATGTGTAATGTAATAACTAAGCATGAAGTCTCATCACACTCAAACGAAATCATAGCGTCTGTCCTGACAATGCACATTCAGTATAGATCTAAGCCATCCAAACACAGCTCCTAGTGCTCTCATTGTCTCATTGAACTTTCCCCCCTGGGGCCCTTTCAAGGTTTAAGAGCTTGGGTTAAGGTTGGAGGCACAGTTAAGGATTTAGGATAGGGCTTTGGAAGAAAAACAGTCTTGAGAAATAGTATCAATAACAATAACAGTAACAATAACAATAACGATAACAATACGTTTATTGAGCTCAGACAACTATCTGTTGCAAATGAGCAAAATCCTAATGGTGCTTTCTCTTCACTCGTCTTGTGGAGCAGTATGGCCGAATGTTTACGGCATTTGATTCAAAATCTAAAGGTTATTGGTTCGATTCCCGACCACGGCTATGTTGTAAGCGCCGTGGGAAAGCATTTCTGTCAGATTTTCCTCTCTCCATCCGTCTGTGAAATTGGTACCTGGCTATAGGCTGTGGAAGATATTGTCAGAATGCTAGTTATCATCGCCTGTAAATAGCAATGGCACTGTATGCTCGCCAGGGAGTCGAGAAAGTCCAGTATGGTCAGGTCTGTTCGGGTAAAAATAATGTGAAGTTGCGTGAGCGGACATCAGCTGGATACGAGACTCATAAATCGAATAATTATTATCATTATTAATCTTACCCCTAACTTTGACTTGCTGTTGTGGTTGTCAATGTAATGATGACGGTAGTCACAATGCCCTGGCAACTGCTGTCAGCATTTTCATACCCTCCTTTATTATAGACCAACTGATAAGGCCATTACTTTGACTGCTGCACGATGTCTTTTCGTAAAAAAGCCAGTAGGACAAATAAAACCAGCCACCCGAAGATAATTGAAAAATACAGGGCGGTGTTTCTCACATTAGCCCTGCACTTTGGATTGATGTACTCTTCGAGCACCGGCAGGCTGTGTACAAAGAGCAGTTTTGACTAGGATGGAGAAAAAAAAAGAGAAATATTTGATTTTGATATTGATAATGATTTTTGTCCGTATGGTCTGAAGATGATGATGACTGACACATAAGATGAATATATAAGATAAACTTTCTTTATCTATTTGGAAATTTGTCCTGTATAGCAAACAAAAAAAATTAGTCACACAAAGACACAGACACACACAAACACTGACACACACAAACACAGACACACACAAACACAGACACACACACGTACACACACACGTACACACACACGTGCACACACACACACACACACACACACACACACACACACACACACACACAATATGTGTATACATGCATGTACTCAGGGGGAGCAGGAGTCTCAGGTTATACGAGGCATGGATTCCACCCTCAAATATTGTATACCAAGACTGTTCTCAGGCCACGAGTAAAGAGTCCTACCGATGATGACGATGATGATGATGACGATGATAATGATGATGATGAGGATGATGTTACCATTTTGTATCCACATTATGACAAATCAGTGATGAAACAATGATGCTCGGAGGTCGGAAAATGTGGACTTTAAATGTCATTTAATATTAACATTTTATGCAGTGGCTATTTCAAGGGATTCTTCTCTTTTGCAAATGATATTGATATTGATATTGATGATGGAGATAATGACTATTGATCACAGTTGTTTTTTTTTATCCCTTCTTATGACATTTCATTCTTAGTTCATTGATTTTCTATACCTGAAGAAAGACGCCAGTCCGAAAATTTGTGTATCAGATTTGTAAAATTGTTACAATTTTCTTTCTTTACTCATTTACATCAAGTGCGGATAAATATTTTGCAATTAATGATGGAGATAATGATGATGATGATGATGATTATGATGATGAAGTCTTTTGCTGCTCATGGTATGATTAGATCTAGCGCAACACCGTTAAAGTAGGAACCGAAATCCATCTCCAGAAATCATTCCCAAAGTTCTGGAACTTAGACCTGAACATCGAAAGCCAGAAGTTCATGATAACTAATCAAGGACTTGTACACGGTGTCACGAGACCGCTGTTTACCGAAGAACTAGTCAAGAGCTTCTCTCTTCCTTCAAATCACTGTTTACTCACCACAAGACCAGTAACCCTAGTCGTTCGAGATAAGTGAGCAAATCTTTAATCACATCCAGTTGTCAGCCGGTGCTCGTTTAAGAGTGAAACTCATTGGTTTCTCGTTCCAGTGGCGTAACAGAGAGGCATGCGC
>JAWQUT010000070.1:195752-210752 GCA_033807755.1 Ellobium chinense
ATAGAGACTATCAATCAGAATTACACATGTACACATAGAGACACACAGACATAAAGACACACAAATACACACACACACACACACACACACACACACACACACACACACACACACACACACACACACACGACAGTGTATAAGATTCAATGACAGGACAAGTCGCAGCATATTTAATAAACATATAAAATATTAAGAGGAGCAACAAATAGCAATAACGGATACTTTCCATGCATGGCTTTAAAACAATAAATAGCATGTAGCCTGGATAAAGATGTCAAGTACAGTATTTACATAGACAGGTATTCAGGGAACAGGCAGGCAGGCAGGCAGGCAGGCAGGCAGGCAGGCAGGCAAGCAGGGAGGTGGACAGGTAGGTAGGTAGGCAGGCAGACAGAGGTGGACAGGCAAATAGACAGACAGGCAAACAGGCAGGCATGCAGGCAGGCAGGCAGGCAGGCAGGCAGATAATCAGCCAGGTCGGCAGACCTGTTCTAAACGCAATTTTCGTTATGCGGAGATCTCCCCAGGGCTTCCTGTTTACGCCTCTGTTCTCATTGTCTACTTTGTCAGCTAATTACCGGTCACAACTTGAAACTTGTTAGAGAAACAGGGCAAAAATAAGTGACAATTCTGTCACCGGGATGTAAATATTTAATGATTCTATTTTCTTTGCGTCTCTGGATCATGGTTTCTCTCTTTTTTTTTCTCACCCTCTCAGACAAAACTTTTCCGAGAGAAGAAAACAACTGGAAGCAGTGGTGGAAGGCTATATTTGTAATAAATGTAAATAACAGTGCTCTGACATCACCCACAAGAAAGACTGTCAGTCTGCACCAGAAATAGGAGATCAGAGGCGACGTACAAAATTTTCAGTTGGGGTCTTTGTCAGGGAAAGGTGTAAACAGTTGGCTAAGAAAAGCTGCGAGAAAATAACCGATCTCACTGGCGGATCCGGAGTCGACGGAGAGGCGGNGGGGGGGGGGGGGGGGGGGGGGGGGGGGGGGGGGGGGGTCAGAGTGTGCGTAACTCCCACTCCCCCACCGAATTTGTCTAAAGTTGGTGTTCTGAATACTACTGATAAATTTCACCCTCAACTTGTCGGTCGTTCAAAGAAGCTGTCAATGCGTAGACTTATATCATTGATATATATGTAAAAATATCATAAAACTGGAGGAGGGGAGAGATATAGGAGGGAAGGTGGGGGAGAGGTTTTAGAGTTAATTCTGGTAGATCATGCAACCTAGAGTTTCATATTTTTTATAAACGATGCTCAGAGAAGGATGAGTGATGTGTGTGTGTGAGGGGGGGGGGGCACCCATTTTTTTTTCCTGGATCCGCCTCTGCATCGATGGAAAGACAAAGGATACTAAATTTCATGAAACATTATCAAAAGAAGACTTTGACATAAGTTTTCATATGCAGTCTTTCATCCGTAAGACAGGCATTTTATCTTATATCTTCCCAGGACCGAAGCTAGCCCCGATTCAGACGCCACAATGCGGATTAGAGGGGAGCTAAAGGCCTGAGGACCCCACAAAGAAAAGAAGATAAAAAAGGGATATAGAGAAGGGGAAAGACGAGGAAGGAAGATGTGTGTGTGTGTGTGGGTNGTGTGTGTGTGTGTGTGTGTGTGTGTGTGTGTGAGAGAGAGAGAGAGAGAGAGAGAGAAATTGCGCCTTTCTGGTTGTAAAACAAAACCGTTGCGCAGAATGTTCCTATCAATTTTGCCCGCATAGCGGCAGTTTGGCTCAGTCTTTTAAGAGTTTATAAATTGTCAAGGGATTTTAAACGTGCGGAACGCGCACATGCGATCTCCTAGTTTTCATCCTTATTTGAAAAGACTAGACTCCGCCTTTTCTACCCTGAAATGACAGTGCTAATAAATACGTTGCGGTTATTACTATGCTGCCACAGAGAGAGAGAGAGAGAGAGAGAGAGAGAGAGAGAGAGAGAGAGAGAGAGAGAGAGAGAGAGAGAGAGAGAGAGAGAGAGAGAGAGANGAGACAGAGAGACAGAGAGAGACAGAGAGAGAGAAACAGAGAAACAGACAGACAGAGAGACAGACAGACAGACAGACGGTGAGAGAGACACAGACAGAGAGAGAGAGACAGAGAGAGACAGACAGACAGACAGACAGACAGAGAGAGAGACAGACAGACAGAGAGACAGACAGAGTGAGAAAGAGAAATAGACAGACAGACAGAGAGAAACAGACGGACAGACAGACAGAGAGAGACAGAGAGAGAGAGAGAGAGAGAGAAGGGGATAGCGAGAGATCACACATCATGACACAATAATGGCCAACATAATATCACCGCCGGGAAATAATATTGTCGTAAGTCCTTTAAGTCATTACCGGACTTCCGACAATATTATAGACAAATCATGACAAAATTTGTTGCTACGGTCATGCTCTCTCTCTTTCTCTCTCTCTCTCTCTCTATCTGACTCTCTCTCTCTCTCATTCTCTCTGTCTGTCTACGAGTCTCATTCTCACTGATGGCCATTTTTTTGTCTTTTCTCCTCTTGTTGTTTTTGTTTTCGAGATGAACACTCATTATAATCGTACTCAACATTTTGTGATAAATGAAACCGAAGTGGGTGGAACTCTTTTGTTTAGTGATGCAGAAACTGCGTTGGACCTTTGAAACGATGATTAAAAGACCCCATCGAGGTCCTGCATCCCATGGAACCCTCATATATACTTTATAGCCTTCTGATTCCTCCCTGTCATACGCTGGCTTTCATTAATCTCAGGGGCGTGATCTGGTACAGGGCTCAGAGCTGGGTATTAGACAGGGGTTTTCCCACAAAGCTGGCAGAAGCGTATTACTGTGTCTTCTTTGGATTCAGATTTTTCTATGGACATGTGAACTAATTTCTTGAAAAGTTTAGAGGTCTGTCATAATGAACTGGGCAGACCTTAAATATCTTTCATCAGCTGTGCATGAAGCTCCAATAAAGTTAGACTTACAAGTAAATCGAAGGCATAAAACTACTGTAAAATCCTAGTAACAGGCCTGCGGTTGAATGAAAATGACGGAACTTGAAAGACTATGACAGTTTATAAAAACAACAACAACCGAAAATCCCACCAAAAACTTCACTTTAATTCAATACATGTTACAAATCACACATGGTAGAAAACCAGCAATACATACTGCAAATCACATACGTAAAATGGTATAAAATGAGCAATACATGTTACACGTCATATAGTATTACGTAAAATAGAATGAAAACCGAAGCAGCCAGCGGCGAAGCGTATTCTGTGCACGATCTACTTGCACTGTAATTTGTACGACAGTTGTAATAATGAGCAATTTGCCGCTTAACTTGTGTCCGTATAGCACGTAAATTACTAGTGATGGGTTCATCACTAGCAATTACCTGCAAAGCGGACAGAACTTCATCATTTTGAAAGGTCGGCTCGGCTCCATCTCTCCATGAGAAAGATCGCAAGAAATCGACTAAAGCTCGATCTTTTCAAGCTCGAGCTTTTTCAGTGGGTCATTTTCCTAAAGTGTAAAGAACGATAACCTCTCGAACCACACTCACGAAAAGGCTTTCTGGCCGTTTTCTGCTATTTGGTTTTGTATAGCTGAGAACCAATCATGAACATACGAATTACTGCAGAGGCTTGTGCAGGCACATACATATTTTCTGAGATATAATAAAGAATATTTTTAAAGTTTCAAAGTGATGGTAATTAAAGAAAAATATTAGAAGCGTTTTAAAATTGCCAAAGATAAAGAACAAAATACTTCTTGCTCAATTTACCGTGGTTGCAGGTGTTTGCATTTATTGCTCTTTACGCATGCTAATTTCAAATAACTGATTTGCATATCTTTGCCAGGTGTGGGATGCCAAATTCCGCATACTAGGACTAAGTACCTCTGGGAAACCTGGGCTCAATTTGCTACATGGAATTGTGAGAATCTGCCGAGAGTTGAAAGCGCGGCTGCTGGTCAGAATGGATGATATATCCCACATGATTAAATGTCCATTTACGGGATTACCCGAAATCTTTGGAAAATCGCAATTCTCTCTTATTGATATTGAAAGTTGCAACTGAAATAGAGTGAAAAGCATGAAGTATCCATAGCGGATTCAATGAGTTCTTTTCAGGAAAATGACCCATTCCGTCTTTAAGGCTGGTAATGCAGCTATTAGGTCGGATCGAGGATCGCGAGTCTTCGATCGGTTTACACAATGTCATCATAAATCACCTGCTGTGCAGCTGGCGGCATTGTACTTTTGTTGGCCCTTGAGGACCCTTTCAGGTTTTTTGTTTTTGATTGCATTTCTCATTTCATTCAATAGAACATGAAAAGCAATTAAATATATAAACTCGTGATAAAATAATATGAAACAAATAATAAAGACTATTTCGACAATACTAAACAACAGTTTGATTATACTGAAGACTAACTGATCGCTAGGATAAAGTCTATCAATGCTTTTGTACCTGAAGCTCGTGTAGCTCTATGACTACTCACACACTCAGAGAGAGACAGTGGCTTATATTATGTCAGAGCGACGGATTTATGTCAAACTTGATCTCTTCTTTCTCTTCTTCCAGCACCAGCCTGCCTCCACTGCTGACCGTTTTGTTTCTTCCTTTCTCTACCATCTAACATAAACAACAGAAGCTGCGACATCCAGCCGTCGCTTACCTCGTGTGGAACCTTTGACACAATGAACTTGTGGTCGAGCCAGGTTTGAGCAATCCGAAAAGATCGAAACTACAGTATAAACTTCAAGCTTGTCGATCGCGATCTTCAGGCTCGAGCCTGACTCGCAGAGTCGATTAATCGAGTTGCACATTAGGATTAGCTCGGCTCGATCTTTTTAGTCGAGTTACCCAGCCCTAGTAATTGCCGTAGAGCACACCTTGATAATGGTGGAACAAAATTCATAGCCTAATCCTAGTGCAAATTACAAAATCGCATGACCCGATGAAGTTGTCTTCCCAATCTGCAGACTTAATTGATTATTAGGGCAATAAACTCTACAGGCCTGTCTTTTAGATTTTATATGCAAAACATAATTTGAAACACAGCTAAATGCGGTTGTACAAGTCTAGAATCGATAATAATTATGCATTCAAACATACAGTCAATTCAGCTTAGACAGTTCGGATAATCGTAATTTTCGCTTAATGGCAACATTTCTACAGAACCAAATGCTGAATCTCTGGGTAATCGCAGCTCCTTTTAATCGCAACTTTCTTTGTGCTCCTGAGGAGTTGCAATTTACTGTATTTTTGCATGCTGCCCTCTATCTCTCTTGGGAGCTCTGACAAGGGGAGATAATTTCCTGGCTCGAAACGCCCGTAGACAGTTCACAGTGTCCACGTCTGCCGAGAGTTGAAAGCGTGGCTGCTGGTCAGAATGGATCATTATATCCCACATGATGAAATGTCCATTTACGGGATTACCCGAAATCTTAGGAAAATCCCCTGCGTGGTAATTACTGACCGGAGATGGACCTTGAGAAACTATTGTGTGTAATGCTGAGAACGGACTGATTGTCATAGATGTGGATTCAGTGGCTGGAGAACTGTAGATCTCTCTCTAGGAACTGTTGCGAAAAGTAGACATAGCTTGCAGAGTGTACACTGTGCGTTTTACATGTAGATACATTTGTATAATGACCGTCCCTGTGAAACCATAAGGAGTGAGACGAAATTAGATCTTAGGACGCTTTAGGAAAAATGTATGTGAAAACGAATAATTATTAACGTCACGCTAAGTTTTATTTATTTGGAGAAGCGAGGAAAATGTACAATATATCATTCTGCAGATTGTTTTTGTCTGAACGTAGTTAGCTGGATAAATCCCAGAAAGAAAACCACTGGAAATGAAGCATTTGAAAATCTCTGCTAATACAAGACAAATAGTCGGGAACAATGAGTGAGACAGAGATGAAAAGAAATATGTTTATAGACTATGTGCATAAAGTATTGACTTGTTTTGAACAACGCCGATGACGTTTTCTATCCAGTTCGCATTGACATCAATACTGAGAATGTAACATGTAAAATGTGATGTGCACAGTAAGCCTACAAAACAAAACTGTTTCGTCTCATTACAGGACTTGCGTCTGTAGACAGAAGGTCAGCCGGCCTAATGCGCATGTGCGGAAACAGCAATCAGCCGTGTAGACATTGGAAACCGGGTCAGACATAAAATATCGAAAGAATAAGATGGCGCGTAATAAATGTTGGGTCAGCTGTGAATATAGTCTAAACCTCAGCAATTACCGACAAATGTGGGATTGTGGATCAGTTTGATTAACACAGTGACTGTGCAACAAGACTGTACACATAGAAATCGAATTTTCTGATAATTTAGAGATGTAGACTAGTCTAGGCTACCGGTAACCTACACTCACACGGCCTCGCTCGAAATCATGTAAACACAGCCGACTGCTTTATCCGCACATGCGCAATAGGCCGGCTGACCTTCTGTCTGCAGACGCAAGTCAGTGCAGGAGGTCTCTCTTTCCGCTCACGGACTTACAACACTTTTGTCCTGCGCAGTGTGAGTCCAATCTCAATTGCTGCGACAGTTTTGTCACGGTTGCACCAATGGCAGGAGATCTCGCTTTCCACTCACGGGACTTACGACACTTTCGTCCTGCTCAGTGTGAGTTCAATCTCAATTGCTACGACAGTTTTGTCACGGTTGCACCAATGCAGGAGATCTCGTATAACTGCATAGTCCGCATCAGGCATTAAAACCGAGATAAAACAGTTTTGTCCAATGCGGTACGAGTATTAGGTTTGTATGTTCGACTCATGAGCCCTACGATTTACGATGTTTTTGGTGAAGACACTTTACTTCCCTTTCCCCACTCGACTCAGATAATGAACATTTGCCTTTGGAACAGGGATGACCAGAACTGCGCATCATTAATATTTTCATGTATCACGTGTCTTGTTCTATGTGTTTGTATTATGAATGAGATGAAAACCACTGTATGACATTGTAAACCAATTTGTCTACGAGGTAAATAAATGTCGCATTTTCATTTTCAATAAGCAGCGTCATCTACGCTGTGCTTCGAATAAATAAGGGTTGTTTTTTTTTGGCAATGGCTGACAATATTCCGAGACTGTCCCATTTGGGCTACAGCCATTGTGAGGAACAAGAGAGCACAAAGGAGAGAGTCTCTGTATAATGAGGATGCTTATGAACTGCCTCAAGTGTTTTCTTTCTTCCTTTACATTACCCCTAGTTCTGCTCCTGATCCTAATCCTAGATAGGACATTCCCTGGATATGACCTGAATGTATTGCCCAATGATTTTTTCAGAAAGCGCAGCTGAGCCATCAGAGTTGGTTAAGTTCATTGAAAAAGGTCAGTTCAGATCGAGTTCAGGGAAAAAAACAACTAAAAAACAACTAAAACCAAGTTCAGCTCAGGTCCGTGAAACTGGACAGTTTCAGATCAAATTAGTTCTCTTTGTTTTTTTAAAAAAATTAACATTGGGTTCTGTTTTTGAAGTAGATGTGAACTTGACTGAAAGTTAGGTAGAAAATTAAAGTTCAGATCAAACATCCAGAGTAGCTACGATTCAGATCCAGGTCAGTTCATCCAAAAATCCAGATAAAGTGCACGTAAACTGAACTAAAGCTCACGAACTGCGTTCTTAAGATCTCATTTCTGCCCAGTCCTGTTAGACATCTGTGTAGGAATTGAGGGTAATCGCAGTATCTTCATTGATGTCCAGCCCGTCACCATCATTACCACCAGTTTCCGCAAGGCTAGTCTAACAAACACGCTTAACATAACATAGAAGGACAAGATAAGGGTTAATTATAATCTAAAGGCGTTTTCATGAAGCCTAGTCCATTCACTGCGCTTAAAAATCCTCCGTCTGAGGATCCTGTTTCTTTAAGCTGGCGTCTCGTTACTTTGAAGTTATTGTTGTTTACTGTTCAGATATTCTAAACTTTACAAGGTTCCATCTCCATCTTCTCACATTTGAAGGGATTAATGATAAAATCTTAATGCCTCCACTATTTCTGAAGTTTTAGAAATTTTCATATTTCAGTACGGATTTAGAAATACACATTCATCCAGCCGAAATCTCATACACAGTTACCTCAGAGTAATCCCTTGGGAATGATCGGTTAAATGTTGTTTTTCAGTAAAATAATGGAGTTACATCCTTGTTAACTATGAGGCGCCATTAGCCATGTTTGACTTGCCAGATACCCTGAGAATGTCCCTGAACTAGGCTTTCTACTGGGAACAGCTTACCTATTAGGGAGCAGGGTTACCAGATTTATTTTCTTGCTCAAAAGAGCCAAACAAGAGCCAATCTTGTCTGAAAATGGCCGACTGGGGTTAATATTTGACATAAGACAAGACATTTATCACGAATTGTCTATGTACTGGATATACAGGAGTATTATAATTGTCTTCAACCTTTCTATATACTTTAGAGCAAGAGAAACGACTGTTAAATGGATAGGTTTTTTTTTAATCGTTCTTTAACACGTGTACACTGTTCCAATTATGAGCTCGGAAAAAAACCCAAACAGCCAGTCGGTTATTTGGGAGCCAAGGGCTTTTAAAAAGAGCCAAAACTCTGGTATTTGGCTCCGAAAGAGCCAAAGATGGCAGCCCTGTTGGGAAGATCGCGCTAAAGGGCGCCGAAGTTGATGGAAAAACGACACCGTGATTGGCCGTTTAGTTTCTGAGGAAAATAGGACCTGCTACCGTGTAAGTGGTAATAGAAGAACAACATCTCTCCCTTGCTTCCTGTTTAAATGACGGTCATTCTATCCTTTCACATATTGTTGAACCATAGGTAAACGCGGTTTTCTTTTCTCCTTTGGTCTAATCTTCAGATTCAAGAATACCCTTAAAAGTTCTTTCTTTCCCTTTGTGGTAGAGCTAACACAATTCTCTCTTAAACTCCAGCAAAGCCCCGGCCTCCGCCTACGTGATTTTGTCTCGTTTGTTTTGTTCTAAATGACGTTAATTAGTATAACCAGTCTGAGAGTAACAAAAGACCATCTCTACAGTGCAGACAATGGATAGAAAGACAAACCATGGCTCATTTCACAGTAAGACAACTGCCAAAGAAAGAGATAATACGGGATGAATGG
Source organism: Ellobium chinense (assembly GCA_033807755.1). Taxonomy (NCBI): domain Eukaryota; kingdom Metazoa; phylum Mollusca; class Gastropoda; order Ellobiida; family Ellobiidae; genus Ellobium; species Ellobium chinense. The sequence goes on from JAWQUT010000070.1 coordinate 204,876, forward strand.
CTCCATTTGGAACGGAGACTACCTGTGTTCCATCTCCTCTGAATGCGGCCGGCCATTCATGGCATACAAAATAAGAATGTGCCTAAGTCGATACTTTATTTTGAAATATCTACTAGCGTGAGTACTCACGGCCTTAGTATCGTCGACAATCCTTATAGATGTTATGGGTGTATCTTTTGGTTGTCAAATCTTCCCAGCAGAGTTTGGAAAACTGTGCAAAGAAATTTAAATTCGTTCCGCTTTAGAAAGCACAGACAAAGATCTTAACTACGCATCTAATCCAAATATAATAGGGATGGATAGATTTTTATTAACTATCGACAGACTCAATAGCTGTCTTTAGCTGAGCTACTCTCCAAGTTTAAGAATGCAAAAGATAGAGAAAAATAGTATTTGTGACTGAGCTTTCACAGAGATTTGGGGGAAAAAAAAGACGTCACGTGGCTAAATCTACAAATCGTGAGTAAAATGGATTTATTTCGTTTTATTTATCATGGTTAATAGTTTGATTACGTAGTTCCTAGAGTCGCATCATGCTCTGTGTACGAAGCACATTAGCGCCGAATGTTCTTAATCAAGACTTTCGCATACTCAATCTCCCATGAACTCACTACCGGCTTCAATAAAATATTAAAATACGACGACCCTGCCCAGAGGTGCTGCTAATGTTAAAAAAAACAACAAAAACCAAAACCTTCTAATAAACGTAATATTTATTGCTGAAAGCTGAAAATCAAGGTTTTCTCCTATTGCTACCGTTTTGAGTCGGAAGAACGTCGGAATCAGAAAGTTTCGTGAGGCTTTTTTGGGCTCGTGAATACAGCCAAAATGCAACAATTTTGATATTGATTGTGGCGTCACATTGATTCTGTTGGATGGACCAGCCGCCGAAGTCAAAATAAACCTCGTCTAAAAATTATTTGTGAAAAAAAAAACCAAAACAGGGTAGCGTACTCTTTGACGAGGATGAGCCAATCTTGGCGCTTGAATGTTGTAATTTTGTTTTGGTTTTGTTTGTGATCTCTGTCCATTTATATCTTGTTTTCAGTGCAGTAATAAAAAGTGATCCAACGGTGCGAAATTGAAATAAAGTAAAATGGAAATAAAAAATAAACCAGATCTAAGCCAACTTTCGGAATGGTGTACTTCTATTTGCAATCAGGTCCATTATTAGGAGTTCACAATCGATATCGACCAGGGCATAATTTAAGTGCGAAGTGATACAAAAAGTTATATTTCTTTGTTTGGAACAGGAAAACAAGGTGAACATGGAGCAAACATGGTCGTATTAGCTTTTACTGTGTGTTGTTTGTTGTAATTGTTGTTGTTTTTGTTGTTGTTGTTAATATAATGCTAAAAATTGTGATAGATCTTCTCTTTTCAATATGAAATAGTAAGAATGAGACAAATGGTACCCCTCTGCTGTTCTTTGATAAAGGAACACAGAACTGAAGAAAACTGGGGTAAAATAATTGTAAGGTTAGATCCTCTTGGGATATGGGCATTTTGTTCCCACATTTCAAGATACGCTGAGAAGTAAAAGGAGAATGTTATTTGAAAAGGATTAAAATGCATGTAAGGACTGATCTTCTTATTGAAACACACTGTACGCGCCATCTAAAAATCTGAATTTCGGCATTCTGTTATGGACTGTAGTACAAGGTGGAAATCCTCCTGGGTTTTGAAGGCCTGCTAGTCTTCTGTTCCGCTTCGGGGAAGACCCCGGCCACTAAGCCACTTTTTTTGGAGTGGCGGCGTGGTCGTGTATAGACGTCTACCTGATTCCAAACCGACGGCAAGGCGATGGGTGCCGACGCAGAGGTCGCGGGTTCGATTCCCACTACATCACTTTCTTTCCTTCTTCCAATTTTCTCTCTGCATTTGTCTTCTTGAGCACGTTCCCCTTTATCCTACTTTGTGTGAGCATCTGTTTGCGTCTGCTCACTCCCTACTTCTCTTATGGACTGAAGATATATGGTGCTGGGTTTTTATCTGTTCACTCCGATCTTTGATTTATTGTTCTTTAGTACGAAGTATAAATCCAATTCACGCGACTACTTTTGAACTTCGGACGCTTCTAACCTGTGACTCTTGGATCTTCTGCGTCACGACTAGACGCACGCTAGAGGTCAGGGAAGCCAATGGGGCTGATCAGACTGTTGCATTTTTCTCCGGCGGATAATGGGGCGGAAGGCGGGGGCGGGCATTGAAAAGAAAAATAGAACGCAGGGGGCTGGGTTTATTAAGGCCGGATCTGTTTGTATTTGTATTGTGGGAATAGACATTATGATTTCACTATTTTGAACATACTAAGACTTCATGCTTACTCTTTACTATACACTTTGCACTGACCGGGCAACCTAAAGTATCGATACTGTGCAGGGAAACAATATTGCCCGCCACTAGTATACGCGGAAAGTACGGCAGCTGTGGCATTAGACATCCGTACTTCAGAACTCTCCAACTCGCTTTGAAAAGGCCAAGGTTGACAGCCGGGACCTGAAAACATCTCAAGAAGGCTTTGAGTGAACATCGGTCTGAAGTTTATTTATTTATTTCACTTCTGTTCTCTAATGGTTGTAAGACTTCGATTTTCTCCCAATGAAATTGTCTGTGCCGGGGTCGTCAGATTAAAAAGAAAAATGGGCAAAAAGCTAAGGACACCGTAAAATACATCAGAAAATCCTAAATCATTTTCTCCCAAAACAGATTAATAGGTCTTGTCACGTACTTACTGCATGTACACATGTGGCTGGACTAGTCTGCGTATAAGAGCATCTTCAATCCTGTTAGGAGCTGCTGCATAATGTTCTCTCACGCCACTGATAATTCAAGCATTTTAGAACCTCCTTTCCCACCTATCCTCGGAACTGTAGCTGAGTTGACCACTAAATTTTCTCTCATTTTGTGGAGGGGAGGCTGGGCATTCCAAGAGCGCCACCAGCAAACGTTTATCCTGAGACACCAATAGAACCACCAAATTTCAAAGATTAGTACAAATAGAAAAGTATCTAATCTAGATCGGTAATCGCTCCAGCAAAACAGTGTCCTGCTCAGGCTTAACTCTCTCTCTATCCAAGTGAATGTGTCTGTGTGTTTCAGATATTATTTTATCCTTTTAGATTCATTGTACACGAAGTTTTGAACGAAGTTAGAACTCTGCCTGTTTGATGAATGTGTTGTAGTACGTCTCAAAATTACTGGATTGTCAACAATTCACATAACTCTGCCACCGTTTTTAGTTACTCAAATACATTTTGAAGCCCGCAGAAAAAAACAACAACAACAAAAACAACAAAAAACTTGAAGTACAGGCTCACGTAGTTATTCCTTGGAAACTAATTATCATTATCTAAGACGGTGAGGAAAATATGTATCTGAAGCTATCGATACTTAGTGGCCCCTTTAAAATCTAAAAGTTATGTTATGTTGCCTTATTTAGAAATCTGGCTGAGTGGAGCCCAGCTGAGCAGCAAACTAGGGGAACCCGCGACAATCCCCTGGGCCCTGTCCTATATTTAAGCGAGGCTAGAACGAACTTTTAGCATGTTCGGAGTTATCGAACGCCGAAGAATATGTTGCCTTATTTGATAACGAAGCGTTCGGTAGCTCTTTTGGGGCTTTACCCTTGGTTTTACCCTCCGTCTCTGCTTCAAGTTCGGTGTCTCCACAAACGAAAAAATCTCTGCACGTGGCCGTTGAGAAAGTAACGTCGGAAAAGTCCTCACAAGTGAGTGAATCCTGTCATTAAAGATAAAGAGCACCATGGCAACAGACGCCAGAGAGGGTCCAATTTTATGGACGTTTGAGCACTATATAGGACTCTAAAAATATGCTGAGACTGAACAAACCTCATCAAGATCATTCTTAGAGCAGAAAGGAACTAACTTTGTTTCGTTTTCACGAGTCAGAAGTGCATTTTCTGCCCTGAAATCTTTTTCTTTAATTAACCCAGACTCACAACTGTGCCCGCTTGATCAGACAGTCATTAGCACTGCATTCCACATTTTCAGTCAAAAGACTTCTTTTGTCATCATCTTTGCCACAAATCTTTTGTTAGCCGTGAAGTACATTACAGTACAATACATCTTAATATCGATTATTTCTTTGTATTTATACTCAAGGATCTCCGCATGCACTTTTACCATCGTGTGTGGTTTTTTTTTTTTTCATAACCTTTGTCCTGTTTCTTGGACATGGAAGAAAAATATCGCAGCCCTAGAGGTCACACACACACACACACACACACACACACACACACACACACACACACACACACACACACACACACACACACACACACACACACACACACACACACNAGACTTTGTAATTGTTTTTATTGCTTAGCTCCACCAGCCTTAACCAGACAGAGAGGAGAATGAATAGACATCAAGATGCAAAATTCCATTAGAAACGTATCGGCAAGTTTGTGTCGCTTCCTGGTATCGTCTTTTTCAAGGATGAGGTAAAAGTTTGAATTCCGTCGTTTTTTCATTGATGACATCATGCAGCATAATAAAGGATAAACCTGCGATGTAGTCATCCAGTGTCCCGTTCATGGAGCTGGAGTCCATGCTAGTGAAATATAAAGTAACAGCCCATGAGTGTAAGCTCAGAGGTTAGGGGCCGGCCCAGAATTTCGAGTTATCGAAGCAGAGCTATATGAAAAATTGTAAGGTCAAATTTCTGACATCGAGAACGCCGCGAAAAAACCGTAGAATGTAGTAAAAAATTCACAAAAGACGTTATTTATAGTTGGGCCTTTTGGGTGTTTGGCGAATGATTGGACCTCGGTTTGGACGTAAAAATTGAAAGAAAGCAACAATAATTCAAAGAATGAATCTAAAGAAAGCAACAATAATTCAAAGAATGAATCCAAAGAAAGCAACAATAATTCAAAGAATGAATCCAAAGAAAGCAACAATAATTTCAAATGACTTCTCCCCATGATGCGACTCTTAAACGTCATTGAGCTGCGCTCAGCACTACACGCACCGCAGCGAATGGGGAAAGTGCCATACAATTTTTTTTAAAAATCAACATTTTTGCTTCAGTGTAGTTAAGGGGAGGCATTACCATTTCCAAAGGTTGTACTGCACATGACATGGTATGTAACTTACCACTATCATCATTAATGCAGTGGATTCTTATCCAAACTTGCATACCAAAGTGCTGAATGGTACAATTTTCTTTCCCAAGGGTGATGATATTAGAGCAACTGTTACTTGCGATGGCACCAGTTTTTTGTTTTTTATTAAATCCCTGATTTTATCCACGTCTCTTATTCACGTTTATGCAAGATCCTAGCGAGGCTTTTCCTGAAGTTCTGTCTGGATGTAAAGTTACTTCATTTATCATCAAAGGGTGTTGCTAGTTTCTGATTATTCTGCGTCAAGACAGAAAATCCAAGAAAACCACCATAGGTTTATACATTAAGGAATCTAAGATACATGAGTGAAAACTGATGTCACACTAGTGGTGCATCGCTAAAGACACTTGTTCTAAGATCATCATTCTTGAGGAAGAAGAATGTACCGTTCAGCACTTAGGTATGTAATTTTGCATAGAAATCCACTGCACTCGTGGGGGTAAGTTGCACACTACATTCAGTGTATCTCTGGAAAAGGGTAGGCCACCCCTTAAACTTTCGGGACGGAAAAGTGTCACCACTCTTCAAGTAGAGAATATCAAATTATTTGCTTGAATTTTGATATGGCAATTTGGTCACCACGCTCTCGTTTAAGACAAGGGGTACTTACTAGTTTAATTAAATAAAAATATTCACCCAAAGACCAGAGCTTTGAAATAAATAGGCGAGGTGCTTAAGGACGTGCCTTTCGAGAAGTCGTGAAGGTCCACTGTACTCACACTATA
>JAWQUT010000070.1:225620-235620 GCA_033807755.1 Ellobium chinense
TCCGCCCCTTTCTACGCGCTGCATCATGGCGTCTGAAGAGATCAGGGAGTCAAAACACCAGATAATGCCGTGGGCGGAAATCGGACGCAAGTGCTGCTTTATCCAAATCCGATTCCAAACAAGAACCTGACGTTTGAATCTTATGGGAAACAGCAGCAAAGATCCTCAACAGCTGAACATCATCCTGGCATTTCCCTCCACTGCGTATTTTATTTTGCCATGCCTGCTGATCTTCTGTTTAAATGGAAATAAGATGAATACAAGATATCGTCACGCTGATTTCACATTAGCCAATGTCTTTTTTTGTCTCCATGATTTGAGTTGTTTACTATGATCTTCCAGTTATCTTCTTTTTTTTTTTACTATCAAGAGAATATAGAATTTTTACTTGTTACAAGTCTATATTCCAATTTTAGAAGCTAAATTACGTCTGCCGTATCATTTTGCATTGAGCGACTGGTTGAGAGCACTCGATTTCTCAAAACCTTGGAACAATGATTTACGCAAATGTAGAATGAACGTCACGAGGTATGAAATGTTAGAAAATAATATAATGTAATGGTCTTAGAATATTATTATTATCATATATAATATTATATATTATAATATATATATATATATATTATATATATATAATATATGACATTATAACATAAAAATTAACATAATAATGTAAAGAATATCATTCTGCACTATGATGTCACCCATGATGCGGATGTCACTATGCTAGAATAAGGTTTTACGACATCATGTAAATGTATATGCGGGCAAGCCCTTTAGGCCATTTCCCGATGAAAGTCCAAGGTAATGTGTTCTCAGAGTCGATCTTGGCTTGTCGGAATTAGTCCTAATATCAAAGATTCGAAGCTTTTGGCAAGACCATCTGGTTTCGAAAAAAAAACAACAACCAAACAATGTTGAGATCTTATGTACGTTTTGCGAAGAAACAGTACGCAGGCATGGTTATATGCGTTGCAAGTTGAGTGGATGTATGCAATGAGGCGGCCCAGTTGCTATTGCTATATTTTTGAATGATGTGCGAAATGGTTGTGAATGATGTTAAAATTGTGTATTCTGTATGTATCTAGGTGTTATATATGTGACATTTGTATGTAGATCTTTATTATTATCTGTTTCCCGTGCTGTCCAGTGTATCTACTCTGTTGTTTGCCCACGTGCCACAGCTGTTAATCTTGTTGTTTACTGCAATTCTCATTGGGGCTCCGTTATGTATGAAGTCTTGTTTGATATCATTAGGAAAGCATTTTGTTCGTGGAAAATGGGTCCTCAAAATGTGCATGAATAACGTTGATACGTGGTTTTGCCATATTATATTAGTCACTTTATACCTGTGCACTCTTTGATTCCAGAGACACAGTGACGTAAGTGATATCCCTTTACCGTTGGTAAAGGTGCTTACATCTCTCTGTCATTTGCTTACATGAAGCTGCCATTCTTATTGTGACTAAAGAATGTGGATTCATTCCCCTGCCTTTATTTATGATAAAGACGAATCTGAGTAAAATCCAAAGAGGTAATAAAGTCGAAATATACTAATATTATTATGGCAGAAACCGAGCTAGAAATGGCAGCATTTTTAAGACTCTAAGACATTACAGAATTAATGCTTGTCAGTGCAATACTAATATTCTAATGTTAAGTCCTTTTTACCCCTCTAAGCATGCGCCCCTGTGTTGTATTTTCTCACTAGGGGTAATGCAGGCAGTGGCGAAGCTATTTGGTAATCAGTGAATCCATCTTAACAGAGCACTAAAAGAATGAAAAGCGCACCCACTCCTCCTACTTAACTGAGGCTAGTGAACTCTGTCAGATGGGAAAGAGATAGTAACTGTTCCTAGCAATCATTTCCTGTTCATCCGGCGTCTTTTGGATCGCTATCTAAAGTTGTTAACCCTTCCATGACCATAGTGGGGACCGGTGTGTTTAACTTCAAAGTCGGCGTTCTCCGAATCCTTGGACCAAGATTCGTATTCGATGATTTCATCATCTGGGGTCTGTATTCGATGAATTTCTGCTTACTTTTGGTTGGGATTTTCGTGTTTGAATCCATGCCAGCCGTTATCGTTGCTCTATGATTTGTTGGCATGTTCCCCTGATCTGAAATCGACATTATTATGTGACTCGCTTCGACGAATCTGTCTATTCGACGGTTTCGAGTTCGCAAATCAATGAATCTTGGATTTACGTCCATCCCAATTCCAACCAGACAGTAAACTTTCAAATCCTCTGACCCTAGTAGTCAGCTCAGCTTTGTTGATCTCACTCTGAAGACGATTTTGATCTACTGGCTCACCCAGTTCTCACGTGGACGACTCACGTTCTTCACATAGGTCCCATATTATTAGCAGCTGACCTGTTTTGGGCGGATCTTTTAAAATCTTGTTTTGGACTACTGACATCTGAATACGTTCGCGCTTCGAGTACTCGGAGTCAAGTTCATTGATTAAAAATCCGAAATGTCTTTGTCGGTTTAGATTATAAGGTTAAAATGGCATGCCCACCCACATTATGTCGGAACAAATAAGAAGATAACAAGCCTGTGGCGTCACTCTACCCGACGTTATCTCAGGGGAAAATGTGAATAAATAGAAAGACTGCAGCGGCTTGACCCAGGATGCCATTCCTGTAAATGCATATAACTCTTGACATCACATCATCCTTGTGTCCGACTTATACTGGTGGCAAAAGCAAAGACTCATTAATTTTAGCTGTCAGTAAGAAAACGCTAATTCGTACTCGGTTTCTGGGAGCAGCAGTGTCCACTACAAGGACTGCAGCATACTATTCTCGCGCTCATTCCACATTCGCACAAGTCATGTTTCTAATGATCTGAGTTGTTTATATTACTATGATCTTCCATCTACAGAATCTTCTTTTTCATGTCAAAACAAATGTAGAATTTCGACTCCTTATTATATCACAATTTTACAACTAAACCACATCTGCCTCATTGTTTTGCTTTGAGCAACAGTTGAGAACGTATAATTTTTAATATCTTCAAAAAATGACTTAGGCGAATGTGGAATGAGCGCTGGCGTTATAAAACCCGTTAGTGAGTAAATGAGCGGATAATTAAACGACAGTCTTGATTTAGAATTATTGACATCATTGTGTCTGTAGAAGGGATCATTTGTTTTGTAAACAGATTATGACATGTTGTCATCGACCTTCGTAATCAAATGATCCACTGGAACAAAATATGAAACGAAAATATATTCACTGTTTACTTCCTTTTTGTAATATCTGCTAACAATGTCTAGAGGAAGAGGAAAACACAAGAACCCGAGGCTAAGTCGATCAATGTATGAACTTTTCCGGAATAAGGAAAGAATAAGTTTCCGACACAAAAGAAAACGAACAAACAACAGCCTTGTTGACAGAAAGTGTACCTTTTAATCTTGCCCTTTTGAAAGTTGTCTTTTAGAACAACTTAAAGAACAATGATGAAAAGATAAATAATATGATCATCTGAATGTTGGAAGCATTTACTTCATCCAGCATCGAAGTTGTCTTTTCAGGGTAATTTTTTTTTTGCACAAAAGGAAGGCAAAAACCGCCGTTGTTTGGTTGTTTGGATTCAGATTTCAATATCTAAAAGGACAAAGAGGGATTGGAGTTTAAAAAAAAAAACAACAAAAAAACCACACACACACACACACACACACACACACACACACACACACACACACACACACACACACACACACACACANTTGTCAGGTTGCTCACGAGAAATTTCCGTCGTTCTCTTTGATTTACTGTCTTGATCTCCATTATAATAAGCCTTTAAGTATTCTGTTTCCGTGTCACATTTCTCTCTCTCTCTTTCTCTCTCTCTCTCTCTCTCTCTCTCTCTCTCTCTCTCTCTCGCTCTCTCTCTCTCTCCTTGGGCTTCTTGAAGCTCCTTTCCTAGAATCATTTGTGTGGCGCTCCACTCCCCTCTTTTCTGATTTACTCACTGTAAAACGTTTCTTTGGTCTCTTTGCTTTGCTGTCTTGATCTCTATTACAATAAGGTTTCAATAAGGCTTCGAGTATTATATGTTCCTGTTACTTTCCTCTCATATCTCTCTGTCCCTCCCTTTCTTGTTCTTTCTCTCTCTCTCTCTCTCTCTCTCTTTCTCTCTTTCCCAAAGCTTCTTCCCAGGAATCGTTGGTGTTGCATTCCATTCCCTCCTTTTCTTATTATTCTATTTCCCTGTTACATACCTTTCTCTCACCCTCCCTGTCTCTCTCTCTACTCTACTCCCTCTTTCTTTCTCTCTCTCTCTCTCTCTCTCTCTCTCTCTCTCTCTCTCGAAGTTCCTTTCCAGAAATCGGATGTGTCGCACACCACTTCCCCCCACCCTCCCCCCGCCCCTTATCTTATTTACTCCCTCTATAGTGTCTCGTTGCTTTACTGTCTTGATCTCCATTACAATAAGATTGTACATATTCTATTACCTTGTTACATCTCTGTCTCTCTGTCTCTCTCTCTCCCTATCTCTTCCTCTCACTCTCTTTCTCTCCCAAAGCGCTATTCCAAGAATTGTTTGTGTCGCACACCACTCCCCCACCTTTTCTTATTTACTCCCTGTATAGCGTCTCTTTGCCTCACTGTCTTGATCTACATTATAATAAACATTATTGTATTCTATTTTCCTGTTAGATTTCTCTCTCTCTCTCTCTCTCTCTCTCTGTCTCTCTCTCTCCCTATCTCTCCTTCTCTCTTTCTTTCATTATCAAAGCGCCATTGCAGGAATCGTTTGTGCCACACACCACTCCACCCTTTCCTGATTTACTCCCTGTATAATGATAACAAGACGCGGACGGTGGCACGCAATGTCCATCAGCTCCATACCCCTTTCACACCTGGACTCTGAGACCTGATGAATTAATTTTCTTCAACTGTCAGTTCTGTCTTGTCTCGTGTCTGTTTGCTCTCTATGTCATGCCCAGTTCTTTCTTTCTTTCTTTCTTTCTTTCTTTCTTTCTTTCTTTCTTTCTTTCTTTCTCTTTCTTTCTTTCTTTCTTTCTTTCTTTCTTTCTTTCTTTCTCTCTTTCTTTCTTTCTTTCTTTCTCTCTGTGCCTACCCTGTTACCCATCATATACATTTTGTCTCTCTCTGTTCTCTTTGTTGTTTCGTCCGTTTTAAACATTTTTTACCCCTCTTTACTCCATTTTTTTTTTGCATCCATCATTCTTCTGCCTATCCATCTTCAGTTCCTCCTCTCTGTCAGTATCATCTGCTTTTCTCCTCCCGTCTGTGTCTCTCTCTTCCTGTTTCTTTCACTCTTATTCAAATTTTTCATATATCTCCCTCCCTCCTCATCTCACCCACCCACCCACACCCACCCCACAGTGTTCAACGTTCAATAACTTTGAGAGTTAAAAAAAAACAAAAACCAGTGTATACGCTTTTAAGCACTATAACAGACAGACAAAACCTACAATATTAATATTAGTATTAATATTATAGTTGACAATTTCGTTGATCTAGATACTGTACTTTTACCACAGCAAAGCAAATCAAAACATGTCAAGATATGACATCACGGTCAGTATGTTAGACGCAAACTGGGCGTGTTATGTGAGTGCTTGCGCATTAACGATGGGATCTCTTACCAACGTAAGAATTACATAAGTGCATCGATGCTGAACGCACTTTTACTAACGTTCAAATGCAGAACCGTGTAATTCTTACGATGATAAGAGATCCCGTGATTTATGTGCAAGCTCTCAATTGTGAACTCTGTGTTTAAATTTGTCAGCTGTGACATACCCGTAGCACCCAAAACATTAAAATCTGCAATATTAGCAGATATTACCCATCTATTGATGTGTGTCAGATCTGAAGAGCGTTAGAAATTTGAATTATTGAAGTTCTTAAACTTTCAAATAAAGGAAACTCTTTTGGCCGCCACATATATTCCCACTTATTTCGCTCTTCTATATCTCTTTCTTTTCTGTTTTGTTTTCCTCTTTAGTTTCTTTCTGGTTTCCTTTCTTCCATCTTCTCTTTCCTTCTCCCTNCCACCAAGGCTCCCCCTCTTCTTCTTCTTCGTGTTCACGCAGGCTAGTGATGAGTCGATACCTGAAGTTTTTAAATATCGCGATTCTCAGCCTTCAATCTCTGAGTATTGAAAACATCGATTCTACTTCGATTCTGATACTTAAGTTCTGGAAAAGCATTTGGGTCGTCAATGATCCTGATACTTTCAACATTTTCATACCTCCGCAAGGGAAGGAGATCGCTAGCTAGATTGGTAGTAAGGACTGATAAAAGGATCCAAATTATTTGTGATACCTTTTGGAACGTAAGGCTTCACAGCTAGTTTAGTACGGAAGATCGGAACGAGATTCGAACCTAATTTTGATAGGCCGATATTTTCGATACCTTTGGACACTTTCGCAAAGATTTGCACGGGAGAGACCGGTACCTGGTTTGGTAGTAAGGATCGAAATAAAGATTGAAATTAATTTCGATGCTTCCGATCCTTTTAATACATTCCGACGCGGAATCGAAATCGTAAATATCGAAAGTATGGCTACTCAGAGACGATACTGCCCACCACTGAGACAGGCACCTCTTGAGACGTCCTGAGATGTGTTTTAGGCCAGCAAATCCCTATATAACACCCCGGGCCTGCTCAGCTCTTCTGCTTCATTAGTCGAACGATAAAAGACAGATGAATATTCCAGCTGGTGATTTACTGTCATAGAGCTAAAAATAACACAGGGCGTCCACTCTGCATCGCGTTACTTATCGAACGCTCACCAGATTGCCATGGTTTGTAAGGCGCGAGAGAGAGTGAGCACAGAGAGAGAGAGAGAGAGAGAGGGGGGGAGGGAGAGTGAGAGAAAGAAAGAAAGAAAGAGAAAAGGAGATCCCCATAGCTTGCTGGAAAATAGACATAGTTTCGCAGCACTATCGACTAGACAAGATTATAAAGAAAATGTTTTTTATCCCTGATTCCTCGTATCGTGGCATTGTTTATCTCTGTTCCCTCTTCCATTCTCTCTCTCGCTTGCCCGACAAAAATGGCGTCCTAGCGCTTGCCTTACAAAAATGGCGACCTTTAAGTCTTGAAGGGCAGCAGGGAGTCCATTGCTTTTGATAGATTCAAAATTACGGTTCTTGTATGAAAGGGCCATTCCAAGGAGCATGTCCTCACTGCAGTTTACAGTCTGTAGTTGTCTGTGTCCTTTTGGGAACATCCTGAGACGCCTTGATGTGTGCTTGTTAAGGACAGAGTTAAGGTTAGGAGTAAGGTTTTGAAAGTAAGAGAATGCTTAGACATTATATGAGGTTTTTCTTTCTTTCTTTCTTTCTTTCTTTCTTTCTTTCTTTCTTCATAGCATGCAATATTCACTCAGTCTGGTCTGCTTGCTCTTCATTTCATACCCAAGTCTGTCTGTCTGTCTGTCTGTCTGTCTGTCTGTCTGTCTGTCTGTCTGTCTGTCTTTCTTTCTTTCTTTCTTTCTTTGTTCTTTCTTTCTTTCCCCCGTTCATTCTTTTCCCCTCTCCGTTCTTACGTTTGTAAATTGTATCCTTTTTCTGCATTACTAGACTCTCTTGAGATATTGTAGTCGAGGTTGGGCAAATTCACAGAAAAAGGTCAGTTCAGATCAAGTTCAGTTCACTAAGGGGAAATTCTTTGAGATCAAATTTAGATCAGTTCCATAAAAACTGAGTTAAAGTCCAAATCAGACACCCAAAAACAGCTACAGTTCAGATCCAGATCAGTTCGTCCAAAATAGCTATTAAGCTCAGATCAAGTTCATGTGCACTGTAACAGATAGGTTGCAGGAGCCAAATTGTAAAAGCTTCTTTGAGCCATTTAATAAAAATGTCTTCTCTAACCACAGTAACGTTCCGAGATGGCCAAGACTAGTCTGCAGGTCTGGTGCCACCACTGTGCTCAAATTATATACTGTTTACGGTGGGGCTCCTTCGGTTACATTTTTCACAATTTTAAATGACATGAAAAGGGGTTAAAAATTTGGCCTTCTTTTGTAGATCACAGGTCTGCACAAATGAAATCCGCTGAAGCCATCGGAAACACTGCCTGCAACAATAAAAAAAAAAAAAAATTTTTTACAAATTCATAACTGAATTTCACCACTTTTGCGGACAGATTTTATACTCTGCTACTATCCACTCGGATAGTCCATTTTTTTTTTTTTCGAATTAGGCGCCTGCAACCTACACTCTAAGTCACGAACTGCATTTCTTTGGTTTCAGTTCAGCCGACTCTGACTGCAGTTTACGTTTTGAATTTATTATGTTACTGGCCTAGATCATAATAAATACTCTGAATCTTGATTCTGAGAGATGTTTCTTTTGCTGAACCGTCATCCTAACACTAAGCCAGGTTGGCTGCACCAGATTTTTGGAACAGCAGTATTATTTTGTTGCTGTTTTCGCACAGAGTGCAAGGGAGACTATTTTAACTAGCTCTAACCAATCAGACTTCAACATCCCAAGGGAAAGAATTTTGTTTTCTTTTGTCGTGTAAATTAAGACGGCGGTTCCAGACAATTACTATAAATAAAATGAGAGATATGACTTCTCCCTTTGCTCCCTCCAAAACAAACAACAACAACAAAAAAAAGCATATATTGACGAGTTCTTATTACGTAATTTACCTGGTTAGATGTTAAAGGTGCGTCATCCGACTGTAAACCTCGGAATCCAGATATCGTTTCATCTCAGAAAAAGAACAAAAAGGAGATACAGACTGAGTTAGATTGTATTACCGGAAGTACTTTTAAAGCCCGATTTCCTTTAAAAATACAACACTGTTATTTATGCCAGTTTATTTTGATTTTTTTTTTCAAACTAGTTCAGGTTTATGCGGTCTCGGGACCGCGGCATGGCAAAAGAACAAGATAACAATTTTGCTCGCACCATGGCTATGTCTTTACAAGGGAACAGCTCATCCGCTGGTTTTGACGTAATACCCTACAGCGATAAAAATCATTAATTTTATCAAATACAGAGCCTATTTCCGGTGTCATAAAAGTATGTAATATTTAGACCTTTGACCCGCTTACGAATTCTTTAATTGGAAGCCTTGAAACAAACAAACAAACAAAAAAAACTTCTAGGCGTATGAATATGTGACGTCGTTTGTTTTGTAACTAAATTCACTGCTATGGGGTTTCTCTCCGTCTAGATTGAAAGAAACAAAAAATTAATTCAGCTCAGCCTGTCTTTCTTATCGCTTCTCATCACGCTCTTCCCGTTTCAATTTAGGTAAATATTGAATTAAAAGATACTTGAAATGTCATTGTGCTTCTGTGGTCTAAAGTTTCATCGATGATTGTCAGCTGTTTGGATCTACCTGGTGCCAGGTAACTGTGTGATTCATTCAGTTCAGTTGTGAGTGATGTGTCTCAAACAGGGCGGGTGCCACTTCAAGGTCCTTTTCACGATTAAAAGTTCCTTTTATAACTAGTTAAAGTTATATAATAAAAAGGATCTGTAATGAGTGTTAATTTTTCTGCGAATACGATAAATGTATAACTAATTTCATAAATCTGATATCAAACAACCATGAGTTTCAGATCATTTTTTTTCATATTAACAATAAAAATAAATGAACTTTTAATCGTGAAAAGGACCATGAAGTAGCTCTTGTCCTGTTTGAGACACATCAATCACAACTGAACTGAATGAACCAAAACTCATTACAGATCCTCTATATCTTCCATATATGACAACTTGCGCCTACAGATCGCACTAATACTGGTCTTTGTGCGGCATGAAATTCGATAGACAAAAAAACTAGAGCGCCGATGTGAACCATGTGAGTGTATTCAGATTAGTGAAGTCCCCAACATGCATCTCCTTTTCTACCCCGGACAGGTCTTTAAAATAATGACAGTGGCAACAATAACAATATCAATAACAGTAACAATAACAATAAGTTTACTTAGCTCAGACAACTAGTTGTAAATGAGCAATAATAGAGGAGTGTTCTTAACTATCAGTTCAC
>JAWQUT010000070.1:243376-256437 GCA_033807755.1 Ellobium chinense
CCCCCACTTCTCCGTGTCCTTCTCATGAGTCTGTGTCCTCTCTTATACTGCACTGCTGGAAACTAAAGTCGATTCAACATAATCGGAGTCCACCCACTCGCATTATCCTGTATAATTCTGAGAATGCTGCATTTTCTACGTATCACTATCAGTTACCCGATATTCATTTTAATGAAAGCTGTCTTCATTTTGGAGAGATGTTCTTTTTGAGACATGTATAATTATAACTTGAGCACACATACACATACACATTCACATACACATTCACATACACATTCACATACACATTCATAATAATATACACATTCATATACACATACACTAACAGAGGAATCGCAGTTAAGCAAATACGACTGTATTTGTAAAGATGACTACCAAGTCACTTCCTATATTCTGATTGTCAGACAGCCATCCGAGACATCATGACAAGGGTAAAAAAATGTCTTGGCTGCGTTTATTGGGTACCTGCGGCTTGGCGAAAGGACAAATCACATCCCTTCCTTAGCAAACGAAGTATTAATTCCTAGGCAAGCCAAGGTGGTTGTGACTTATGCGGAAGACACAGAAAATAACGCACTGATTTGCGAGTTGTGTTTGCTATACTTTTTATCTGTGCCTCACACATTAGCATACTTATAATCGTTGATTCTTGCCACATCCTCCTCCAACAGAAGGCCGTTGGTAAAAGTGTCCCATAACAAATCTGAAACCGTAGGTGGTTGCTGACACGTTGCAGGCTTTCTCTTGTGGTCATCCAAAAGACTGTTACATTTTTAACAAACCTCTAGTGGGCGTGCACCCTTCCTCATTGTGACTGGCGCGCATCAATCAAAAACGCACACCTGATATCTCATTTGCCACAGACAGCCCACAGAATACAAGGACGTTCTCTTTCGCGACGCCAACCTCTATAAGGCCCTTGACAGTAAAAAAACGCAGCAGGAATTACTGCGCAGTCTGGAGCTACACTGTGGCAAATGGGTGGGGTCACACGAGCGACAGGCAGTAGTTTCAGTCCTGGCATAGCACATGTGTGTCGCCCACATTCTGGTACGGCGCGACACTCACCATGAACAAAGTCACCCTGACTCTCCAATCGTCCATGTTGAACTGAGCTGTAGCGTTAAATGTCGCCCGTCACAAAAGTAAGCGACACTTTCTGCGCAGAATTTACTGCGCGACAATAAATTGTAGCTCGTCTGTCAAGGCTCTAACAATTGTAAAACTTATTCAAGGGACATAACAGTTGATGCTCGTTGACGTGCAAGCTAGAATTTTACCCGCCCCTTAAATTGCGTCTACAGTCATTTTGCCCAGCTACGGGCTTGAAATTCTGTCCGAGACCACAATGAACAATATGATACCGCATTATTCGATGAAAATGTCTTCTATTATGTGTCTGTCAACATGACGTAACGCCTGTCTCTGCCCTAGACAACCCACACAATCACATTAAGCAAAGCACGAATTCTTCCACACGTTGCTTTCATGGTGTTCATACGTTTACGTCAAAAAGGGGATAGGCTTACGGCCAGTCGTCTCGCCAGCGGTAAACCGACAGGTTGTCAGACGTCTGTATGAATCTTTGAATTCCACTGTAAGCGAGTGATGTAGGGGGGAAAAAAGTCATGCTGGGGCAATGAATATGTAGAAGACTGTCACACTTGCGTAGCCGAACATAACTTTTGACTTTGGATGACTAGGGTTTCAATCAACAGCCGAACAATACATTATCTGATAGAAGTGTCTGGAGCTGCTGGAACCTAAGTGACGTCACTGTTTTTTTCCCCCCACAATCTTCTGTAGTTCGGGCAGGGAGGATAACTCTTTGAGCAAGGGCAAAATTTCAGTCACTCTTGGCCTCCTTGTCGCATTATACAGCACTCATGCCCGGTAACAATAACAATAAGTTTATTAAGCTCAGACAACAATCTGTTGTAGGTAAATGAGCAAATGATAACAATATTCTTAACAAGCAATTCATATTCTACCCTTCATTTCTCTCTCTCTCTCTCTCTCTCTCTCTCTCTCTCCCCCCTCTCTGTCTGTCTGTCTCTCTCTGTCTCTCTGTCTGTCTGTCTGTCTGTCTCTTTTTTTTTCTTTCTCTCTCTCTCTCTCTTTCTATCTCTATCTCTCTCTCTCTCCCCCTCTCTCTTTCTCTCTCTCCTTCAACACTTACATTAATGAAATTTCAGATTCAGAGTTTTTATACACAGATTGAAATAGCTGAGTGTTGATGTATGCTGACGGCACGAAGGCATGGCTAACGAGAATATAATGGCATAGTAAATCATGCTGGCATGTACAAAAAGGAAAAGTAGAGTATGGTGCTCTTTTGTCAGGAATTCGTTGTTTGGACACTAAGAATAATTCTTAGAGAGAAACAGTACTTAAAAACAGAAAATTGCTCTTGACAGGCACATCTGCCTTTAAGATTTGGCAAGACAGTAGGATAAGAAGAGACGTATCCTAAATAGACGCCAACTTAGGGGAACCTTCCCTCCTTCATACTCCACTCATTTCTCGTAAAGAATATGGATAAATAGTAAGGTTGATCAAAGGGGAAAAGTAAACAGACTAGACCAGGAGGAATATTATCAAAATTATGGGGAATATAATCGATCAACATAAGTGAAGTCGATGTAAAGAGTGAAATAATTATGATGTTGTTTGTCTGGCTCAAAAATCTTCAAGCTACATTCCGTCCTTTAGCCGGGGATCATTGTCTTCTGTGAACCACTTTCAAGATTAACAGTCTGTGCCAGTGGTCCAGACAGTGATTGTTGCACTGCACTTATCTCTATATGAAGAGAACTTTCCCTCTTCTCTCGCCCATTTGTTTCCAGAGAAAAAGCTCTAGACCTAAGGGGTTTGCGATTTCGATTGAAGATCTCTAGAAATTTTCAGTATTTGTGACATATCGCGGTCCAGTCGCTCAGGGTATCATAATGAGCGCCTTAAAGAACGTGGCTTTTACATACACAAAGAACATTATTTCGTTTGTCATAGAGGGTGTGTCAAGGGGGAAACATTTCTGGTGCACACCATGTAATATTGGGAAGAAGGTGCAAAATCTCATGCTGCGCAACTTTCATTAGCCAACTCTGTTTTTTTTTTCCAGTGTGCTTTCAGTAGATAACACCCCGCATTCCAGAGATCCCGGATAAGCTTGTTCTACTCACAGTTCCACTCTGCATCGTCCATCCTGACGGAAATTGGACTATTTTAGCAATATACGAAGATTCAAATTCTCACAAAATTGCTTCGTTCAGAAGTTTATGCGCTGTTACATGAATTTTATCCTGTCGCAGAAGTCACCCTGAAATGCTGAACAAAATGATATCAGAATTTATCTTTGATCTACATGAAATTTGGAATATGACAGCGGCTGATATCGATCAAGACGCGACTCTATAATCTTGTTACACAACTGAATTCAGACGCGCGCTAGTTTTCTATCTTCCTGGTATCGCTATTAATGAACTGGCAGAAAATCGTAGTATAGTCGATCACTCCCTTTCTCACTCGGTCTAATAATGTGTTGCTGATTCGCTCAAAGCACTACACTATTTGGTTACATGCTTAGAAAAGAACACATCAGTTGTGAATGTGTGAGAACCTTATAGTTTGACACAGCATTGTGAATATACTAGTAACTGATGATAATCAGAATTAAAACAAATCTTTAACACAGTCACAGAGCAAGCACATCTTTGTTAAAGAAATCCTATGCATTTCACTTTCCTTTTTTAACCATAACGCGTTTTATGGTTTCGAAAGCACTCAATACAACAGGCAACCAAGATCCTTTAAAGCTCAAGAGCAAAACGTTTTTTTTCAGTCGCGTTCTGTTTAGAATTTGGTCGGCTGACTTGTTATTTCCCCGGATTAACTCGCGTCTTTTTATCTTTAACTTAAATGCTTTTAATCTTAATGAAACACAACGATACAAATTACATTCAAGGGCTAGACTAGACTTAATTCATGCCGGTGTGGATTATATTTGGACCCTGTCTGAAAGTGGACCCTTAGTCCATATACAAGAACGCAGTTGAATCCCCCTCTAAACGCCCAAGTCCAACTATAATATGCTCAAATTTGCTGTGTGAGTCACAAATTCTGTGCAAATTCTCTGCCCCTAATTTATTACATAATGGACTTTCCCACATCCAAGTGACAGGTTTCATTTTTTAACTCTGACATCCATATGCGCATGACGTCACTTCTTTCTGCGTAGCCTATTGTGGTGTCTGCAGCCAACTTAGCGTCTTGAGGCCATATTCCTCGAATATGACGAGTTTTTAAGGAGGCCAATAAAAGTCGTTTGGCGTGTTATATATTTTCTCAGTTTAACCGATATGTTTACGCACAAGAAATAATAAAAGAGAAGCAGTGTAAATGCTGCAGTAGCAGTTTGATCATTTGCTTCGCATCATAACGCCGCAAATTTCGGGTGCTTTGACGATTATGTATATAATATTTCAGATAAACACTCCTATCATGTGAGTTTCATATCATTCGCTTGCCCATTACTTATTCTATTCTATCACTGCGTCTCACTGCATTTTTTGTCCATATTGATTTGTTAGTTCCTAATCTAAACTTACGTGAAATGGAAATATATGTATATGTATTAGTTTCTTGTTCTTTAGAAATTAAAGTCTGCTCGATGAGATTATCAAAATCCGTGTATGAACTCAAAAACGTAAGGCTCTGGATATAAATATTTATAAATGATTTAGTCTATTGATGCTAATAGCATGACTGTGTGATCGATATTTTCCTACTCCGAATCTCTATGTAGATCTAAGACGATGTAATCATTGTGAAAGATTCGTATCCCAGATGTGACTCGGAGTCTGCATTATGGAACAGCCATGAAGCGAAAAATTAGCGAAAATTTGCTTTGCTTTCATGCTGTTAAGTTTTGAAGTATGTGTGAACGTGACTGGAAAGACTCGTGAGTTGTACATGAATGAGCTTTCAGATTGTTGCTCTGATAGCGTCCGTAATGGCGTAAAAGGTTGTACTAAACAAAATGGAGGGAAAATGTTAGATTGAAAAAAAAAAAGCCTCTAATTTACCCCGTAGGGAAATTGACTTACAATGTTATACAATGTTATACATCTCATTCGTAATACAAATACATAGAACAGTACACATCATACAAGTACAAAGATAATATTACAATATTACAAATGAAATACATAGCAAAATCATTGCTGCTCCACCGCAGTGCAGCGTCCTGCCCCCCCCCCCCCCCCCCCCCNTCCCACAGCTCTAAAGCCAGGTACTTGTTTACACCTGAGTCGAGTGAGGAAGGGAAGTGAAGTGTTTTTCTTAGGAACACCAGAACATAAGCTTACCAACTGTGAGTCGAGTACCCAAACCTTAGATTTAACAGCGTTTAGTTTCTGACGACGACTTACAAACCACACGGCCACGCCGGCTCCCCTTTGGTATTAGTTTGTTGGAATTTTGGACCAGTTCTAACGACAGTTTTGAATTTTATGTGCGGGTTGGAAGAAAGAAAAACACAAGGGAACAACCATTGCACAAGGAATTATCTCTTTTACTGTCAGTAGAAATATTTCGCTTAATCCTGTGTTTCTGTAAACTTCATATCAGTGGAATACGATGCTGTATGTTATCACAGATGATATTTATACAAATGTTCAATAAGACTCGGCAACATCGCTGTTGTTTCAGAACGAGTTTACCATAAAGCTCAAAGATCTTATCTTGATTTTAATCAGCCCAGCGTCTAATAATCAGAAAATCAGATATCTGGAAATGAATGCTTTTAAGATTTTTTTTTTTTTTATGAAAGCATGTCTAGTCAGTGTTCCAACAGTTCATTGCTCCCACAGTCCTATGTTACCAAGGCCCTACACCAAGGCCCTACACCAAGATCCTATACCAAGGCCCCATACCAAGGTCCTATACCAAGGCCCTATACCAAGGCCCTATACCAAGGCCCTATATCAAGGTCCTATACCAAGGTCCTACACCAAGGTCCCATACTAATACCACAGCCCTATTTCCCCACCTAATATTAGGACATTCTTTCTCCACGTTGCATAAACAGGCGCTGTTTAAGAAGCTTAGGCAGCCTATCATGGAAAAAAATACCCCAGTCTAGTGAGTAATCTGAAGCCAAATAGGAAGGATAAAGCTAATATACGGCTGATATAGAAAAGAAAGCAAATGATTATGTCCAGGAATACCGAGCTGATGAAATCTGGCTGTGCTCCTTGGCACCTGGATCTAGGCTTGCGAGTCGTGTGATAATGAGTAATTGAATGTTTCTCCATGATGTAGGAGATACTGTGGTATCGCAACTGCACGACGTGGCTGATATGGCGTATGCCATTTTGTTTTTGGTTTGGTTTTTTTGTAATACACGTGTATATATTTTTCCTGACACAAGTTTGTAAGTGTATCGCAATATTGTGACATGTCTTTTTGAGGAAATAAAGAATCTGGATGCGAGAGGAAAGCGCGCGCGCGTGCGAGCTAGCGAGCGAGAGAGAGAGAGAGAGAGAGAGAGAGAGAGAGAGAGAGAGAGAGAGAGAGAGACACAGACAGACAGACAGACAGACAGACAGACAGACAGACAGACAGGCAGACAGGCAGACAGGCAGACTGACAGACACAGAGACACAGAGAAAAAGATAGTGAGAGAAAGCGAGACAGACAAAAGGACAGACGGACGATTAGACAGACAGACTCAGAGGAAGAGTGAACGAGAGAGAGGGAGAGAGAAAGGGGAAGAGAGAGAGAGAGAGAGAGAGAGAGATGTTTATGACATACTATGATCAAAGGATGGGTTGATGATATCAGGTAATGCATTATGAAGCAGCATGGCTGAATGGTTAGTGCATTGGACTCCAGATCTGAGGGTTATAGTTTCGATTCCTGACGACAGTCATTTTGTAAGAGACTTGTGAATCCATTCCATCCATATTTTCATGAATCCACTTGTCTGCAAAATGGGTTGCAGGCTGTAGTCAGATATTGTCAAAATGCTAATCATCAGCGGCTGTAAAGGCAGTGGCACTGTATGCTTCTAAGAGAGTTGAGAAAGTCCTAGAGTGGTCAGGCCTGCTGATGTATTGATACATGATGTATGAAATCGTCTGAGCGGGCCTTAGCTTTGAAATGGCACTTATAAGCCGTTATTATTATTATTAATATTTTAATTACTGTTGTTATTATTATTATTATATTGAATACCCCCATCGTGTCTGAACAGGAGCACATGGCGTGTATTAGGAGGAAATTAGCCCGTTTTTCTCGGATATGATTGAATGCAAGGTTTATGATGGCTTAAAACACCCACGGCATTTTATTCAGTGAGAATATAAGTTCATTATCTCCGCCCTAGTCGGAGTAGAGGAAAGATTATGACGGTGGAGGTGGAGATGGAAGGGAAGGGAAACAGAAGCGAAGAGTGGATCTTGCTTCTGTTAATGATGGTGGTGGTGGTGGTGGTGTGTGTGTGGGGGGGGGGAACCCCTTATACGTTGTANGAAGTGGGTGTCCAGCCAAGTTGTGTGGCCGTCATGCACAGAATGGGGGATATATCCGGAACATGGTTCCCATGTGAAATGTGGTCATCAGCTGCCTCCAGTCAAAACACGGTTTTGGCCGGTTATCTATCCGTGTCTCTAATTTAAACATGGTTTTCATAAAAGTATGGCTGGCTCATCTGTCCCCGACTCTAATCTAAATACGTATCATGGTTTTTCTCAGAGGTATGACCGTTTATCTGTCCCTGTTTCTCATCTTTATTAGAAATACGGTCGTT
Source organism: Ellobium chinense (assembly GCA_033807755.1). Taxonomy (NCBI): domain Eukaryota; kingdom Metazoa; phylum Mollusca; class Gastropoda; order Ellobiida; family Ellobiidae; genus Ellobium; species Ellobium chinense. The sequence goes on from JAWQUT010000070.1 coordinate 251,187, forward strand.
CATCTGCTTGCGCCTGTCTCTGAGCATGTTTTCCCAGAGGCATGACGGTTCATGTGTCCTTGTCTCTGACCTAAATATCATGGTTTTCTTATGGGTATGGCCGTTCATCAGCCCCTATCTCTTATCTAAATATGGTTTTATGAAAAGTCGATCGTTCATCAGCCCCTATCTCTAATTTAAACATGGGTTTATTTAAGGAATGGCCGGTTATCTGCCCTGTTTGTAATCTAAACATGGCCTTATTAGAGGTATGGCCCTGTCTCGAAACTGAACATTGTTTTCTTAGAGATATGACCATTTATATGCTCCTACCTGTACAACATACGGGTGTTCATCCGTCCCCTTCTTAAAACTAAACATGGTTTTCTTAGGGGTCGGGCCGTTATTTGCTCCTGTCTCTAATTATTAGAGGTTTTATTAGAAGTACGGCCGTTCATCTGCCTCTGCCTAATCAAGTCAAGGTTCATCTGTATCCGCTTCTAATCTGAATAGGTATAATTCTCTCCATCTGTCCCTGCGTCTAATCTGAACATAATTCTCTTCATCTGTTTCTGCCTCAATCAAAACATGTTTTCCTTTGAGCCAGGTTAAGGCCATTCATTTATCCCTGCCATTAATCACGACATCGGTTGCTCAACGGTATGACCGCAAGCACGCCTCTGTGTCTAGGCACAAATAATATAGAATTGATTATAGATCTAGCTGTATTTATAGTATGACAGTGTCTGTTCACTATATTTAGAGAAGTCAGCACCCTTAGTAGACATAAATAATCCTGAGACCAGAGGCGAGGCGTCCATGTAATCTATGAATCTGAGAATACCAACATGTTATCTGTTTTAATTTATCTTCGATGTTTTCTGAACTAGTCAACCATCACCTCCATCCTATTTCACCTATTAGCCATATACAAGTATTGGCAATACGATTTTGTCAACATTCGCTGGTTTCTTCGCCGATAAGCTGTGAGCCTATACACTGTCTCACAGATTCAAGGCGTCCATATCCTCAGAGCATTGCACCCAAAGGCAAAGTAAAGAGAGAAACTTTAAATAAAAGTGACCAATAATTTGAGAGAAAAATTTGCTTATCCGTTGTTGTTTTAACGGTGTTAGATCCTATTCGTGCGCGATTTGGAGTTTTTTTGGTTTTTTTTTTTTTCTGCAACGAGAAGTTGTTAGTGTAGACCGTACCAGGGTTGCCAGATTTGGCCTTTTTGGTGCCAAATACCAAATTTTTGACGTTTTAAAATGAGAGACACCCCGCTTCNTAAAAAAACCCCAAAGAATATAAAATGCTACATTACCAAAATAAATCATCCTTGCTACGCCTCTGCCTGAGACCCATATAAGGTGACGTCAAGGGCAACATTTATTGTGACGTGGCATGTAGATTAGGCAAAAAGGTCACATATTTCAAGGTGATCATAGTTGTATGGATTAGGATAATTCCGAGTAGTGTGCTAGTTCATATGTCACCTGTCCCTCAATGTAAATAGTATATGTGCGTGTGTGTGTTTGTGTGTTTGTTTGTATGTATGTATGTATGTATCTATGTATGTATGTATGTATGTATGTATGTATGTATGTATGTAAGTATTTATGTATGTATGCATGCATGTATGTATGTGTGTATGTGTGTGTGTGGATGAATGGATGAGTGTGTGTGTGTGTGTGTGTGTGTGTGTGTGTGTGTGTGTGTGTGTGTGTGTGTGATGAGAGGTAGAGGGCGTTCGCCACAAGTGTATGGGTTCAATGACTCGATACTGGGACGTTTAAATGAGCATTGTTAATTATACGAGTTTGGTAAGTGATTAGCTCAAAGGAGGGACAGAGAAATACACAATGAAGAGCAGGGAAAGAAAGAGAGGCAACAGAGAGAGAGAGAAGATGGGCAAGTAAGAGGAAGAAAGAAAGCAATAGAGGTGAAAGAAAGAGGAGAAAGAGAGGGAGGTAGAGGAGGAAGAAAAGAAGGAAAGTTAAATTGAGATAAAAGGAGAATAGAGACATAGGTACAGTAGGATGTATCGAATTGGAGTTACAGCGAACTAGTCCATACTTTCGAGTTTGTGAGTTGTTCGAATTCGTGAGTTAACTATAATAATGTAACTAACCCATTCATAAAACAGATAGAAGAGACAAGCAGTAATAGATAGATATTTGAGGGCTAGTACAAAAACATCATATCACTATAGACCATATACTAATAGACCTCATGTGAGGTTGCGCTATTAAAAGATCTGAAACTTCACAGCATATTTCATTATTTCTGTTTTTTTCATACTATGTAAATTGTGTCCAAGCACACTGCATGTAGCCAGTCAATGAGAAAACTCAAGCATTCAAACCAGCGCTGCGGGCTGTAGCGAGCGACACGCATGGTAATAAAGTGACATTCCCAGCCACACAATAGGGAGTCATCATTATAAATTCAATGTTGTTTTCTTTGACTTTTACGTCCAAACTCCAATCCAATTACTCACCGAACTAAAAAGGCACAGTTACAAATGACGGGCTTTGTGACAAAAAGCCTTATCATCCACTATTTGAGTTTTTAGCCTGCTTTTGTCTACTTTAGATAGCAGTAGGAGTGTTTGTTTTAAAAAAAAAATATATGCACATTTCCACTTCGTGGAACGACATCTCTCCCATAGTTGTTCACTATTAAACTGCACATTTCGTGAAAAATTATTTTTTTTTAATCAGGTCTCTTGTGCCACTACCCTCTACCAGTGTTCAAGGCGTTTTGTTATAAAACCTTTCAAATATAACTCGTCTTTTGTAAAAATTTTCTTCCTGGCGTTCTCGATGTCACAAATTTAGGCTTGCAATTTTTTATTGTTATATTTATTTTTATTCACAACTATGTACAGTACAAGATACATAATTATGTGACATTGTGCTATGAGACTCGCTACAGACTGACGAAAGAGGAATGGAGAGATGGGTTAAAGATTTTTTCACAGATTTCCCTGTCGACCTATTCTATTCAATTTTTTTTTTTTATATTTATTCGGACATAGGAGGAATATTTACATAGAGAGAGGATCTGTAATGAGTGTTTGTTTGATATCAAATTTGTGAAATGAGTTATACATTTATCGTATTTGCGAGCCTCTGACGAGTTTCAGATCGTTTTTATCATATAAACAATTTTTAAAAAATGAACTTTTAATCGTGAAAAGGACTCTGAAGTAGCTATTGCACCGTTTGAGATACATCAACAACAACTGAACTGAATGAACCACACAGTTACGCGACACAAAGTAGATTCAAACAGCTGACACTTATCGATGAAACGTTAGACCACAGAAACACTGTGACATTTCAAGTACTTTAATTCAAATGTTTAACTGAACTGAAACTGAAACGTGAAAAGAACGATGACAAGCGATAAGAAAAATAGATTTAATTTTTTTTTTAAAAACTAGACAGAGGGAAATCCCACGGCAATCAAAATAGTTACAAATAAATGCCGTCACATATTCATGACTCACAAAAGAAATGACGTCAAATAGTCATACGCCTAGAGGTTTCCAAGGCTTCTAATCAAAGTATTCGTAAGCAGGTCAAAGGTCAATTTTATGTAACGTGTGACATTCCAAAAAATTATGATACACTTTTATGTCACCGGAAATAGGTCCGGTTTTTATGATAATAACAATTACTTTATGCAAGGTTAGTTGGTTTATGTTCAAAGTCCATCTGCTTATCCAGGAGAGAGAGAATGGGAAAGATGGAGAGACTAATCAAATGGAGAGTATGAGTACTATGAGAGCAGGATTAGTTGGGAGACTGGGGTGAGCTGTCACTGCCGGGCGAATCTCGCACTCAGGAACAAGCCATCATACGAAGCATGAGGTTATTCGAATAAATGAGGTTCAAGGCTTTGAGATCCTGAGAAAGAGAAGGGAAGCAGAAATGAGAAAGGAGAAATTCATAAGCTGTCAGTTCGTGACTGCACGCGTGGATGAGTTAATCGCATGTTATGACAAGGAGCCAGCGAAACTGCGTGATTTGGGGACTCATTATTGCAGAATGGAAAAAAATTTTCTCTCTTGTGAAATGTTTCAGCCAGAACTATAACTACTTCATTATCGTTTGATTGATGTTTGATCAGAATAACACGAGTGGCCTAGACACAGCAGACAAAACTTTTTTGATATGGCAGCAAGACGGTAAGTGATGATTCTTGATTAAAAAAGTAAAAAACAAACAAAAAGGACGTTTTTCCAAAACTCGGTAGGCGGTCTCTGAATAGTTATTGAAATGAAGGGAAATAGCATTAAGGCAATTGCGCTTCACACATATATTTATATTTACTGTTAAAAGACATAAACTTTGAGGAAGTGCAGATTTTGAGCTCAATTAGGTTTTCAATGAATTTACAAAGAAATGCATGTGTGAATACACCAGGAACTCATTTTTCAACAAAGTGCGTTTACTGAGATTAGGCAAAACGCTCCGCAATTGTCCGTGCGGAAGTATGACATTGTATTCCATAATAGCAAGACTAGGACAGCAGTGCGATAGCATACAACTACAATTTTAAAGTGAAAAAGTTAGATTCCCTGTAAAATGTTTAGCGCCGAAAGATTTGTAGGTCTGGCATGAAATCTGACAATGTCATCGGAAAATTTTGTAGAAATCAAGCTTACCCGGGAACCCAGTAATGCAGTATGTTGTCTGATGAAAGCACACTGGACAAATGGAAGTTGTGCACGCACCTGTAAGTACCTTCTTTTCAGCATTTAGTTTTACCTACCAGAATTCTTCCCCTTGACCTAACCATGTGAAAAAGGGAACTGCGTCCTTCTGGTAAAGAAATGGAGTAGGTATCACATTCTCCGAAACCTTAAGACAATTTTCTCAGCTACAGGATCATGATATATTAAAAAAAGCGAGAGAGAGAGAGAAAGAGAGAGAGAGAAAGAGAGAGAGAGAGAGAGAGAGAATGAGAGAGAGAGAGAAGGAAGGAAGGAAGGAAGGAAAGAAGGAAGGAAGGAAGGAAGGGAAGAAGAAAGGAAGGCTGGAAGGAAGGAAGAAAAGAGGAAGGAAGGAAGGAAGGAAGTAGGGAAGGAAGGAAGAGATAGAGACAGAGGTCGATATTTTATTTCCAAATGAGGCAGATTTTAGCCTCTTTCAACGAGATTTCTCTTAACCACCACCGGGTTTCAGACAAAACTGTGTTGCTCCCAGCATGCGTCATTAAGTCGCCCACTGCAGTTTGCTTTTGGAAACCTGGGGAGAGT
>JAWQUT010000070.1:260733-294867 GCA_033807755.1 Ellobium chinense
TGTGTGTGTGTGTGTGTGTATGTGGGTGTGGGTGTGTGTGTGTGTGTGTGTGTGTATGTGCGTGTGTGTGCGTGTGTGTGTGTGCGTGTGTGCGTGTGTGCGTGCGTGTGTGTGTGTGTGAGTGTGTGAGTGTGTGTGTGTGCGCGTGTGTATGTGTGTGTATGTGTGCGCGCGGGTGTGTGCGTGCTCTCGTGCGCCAGTAGATCGGTAAATGGAAGTGTGGAAATCGTTGAAAAGCAACAAAATCTGTGAGACTGAAAGAGAGAATCTTTATGGCCCAAGCGACTCAGTCATTATTTACGATATATCAAAATTCTACAATGCTATACATCTACATCTAGACTAGACTGTATGATTATTTTTGTTCGGGGAATAAAGCTTGCGTCTGATTTCTAAGATCTGAGTTATAGGAGTGAGTGTGTGTGTGTGTGTGTGTGTGTGTGTGTGTGTGTGTGTGTGTGTGTGTGTGTGTGTGTGTGNGGACAGTGGATGAAAACCAAATTTTAAAAGCTTAAGATACTATGTTGTCTACGGGGTTACGGACGTCGTATGATATAGTCCATCTTGTTTGTATAAAGGAAACCTTGCATACGAAACTAGCACTTATCCGCAACGCTTTGAATGAGAGTTACCATGTAACTTGCGTTTTAACTGCCTTGTCATGACATAAATATGAAAATTAACGTGATTGTCTGTAGTGCCACACTCTCCGAGAGGAGATTTGGCCAGAGGCAGCTGACATCAGTATTTAACTGTAGGGACACCTTTGGAATTATAGAGAATCATCAGTTTTTATCAGCAGAGCAAACGTGAAGGAATGACACGGAACGAAAAAAAGGGGAGGAAGAAGAAGGAGAAGAAGAGGAAGAAGGGGAAAGAAGAGGAGAAGGAGGAAAGGAAGAAGTGGGAAAAGAAGAAGAAGAAGCAGCAGTTGAATAAAAGAAGAAAAAGGAGGAGGAGGAGAACTAAAAAGAGAAAGCAGAACAAGGGAGGAGGAGGACAAGAATAAGAAGAAGCAGAAGGAAAGGGAAAGAGGAGGAGGAGGAGAAGAAGAGGAAGAAGAAGAAGAAGAAGAAGAAGAAGAAGAAGAAGAAAAAGAAGAAGAAGAAGAAGAAGAAGAAGACGAAGAAGAAGAAGAAGACGAAGAAGAAGAAGAAGACGAAGAAGAAGAAGAAGAAGAAGAAGAAGAAGAAGAGGAAGAAGAAGAAGAAGAAGAAGAAGACGAAAAAGACGAAGAAGAAGAAGAGGAAGAGGAAGAAGAAGACGAAGAAGAAGAAGAAGAAGAAGAAGAGGAAGAAGTCATGTGAAAACTGCGAAATAAACTTGATTCGAGACAATTTAGAACACTCCATGAATTTGATAATAAGCGTATTAGAATATATAACACATGTGAAAAATGATACCGGATTAAAGGCAACTATTTTAATGACAGACTCCATGGTGACAGAGTGGATGGCGGAAACCTCAACATTGAAAAATCAGAGTGGATCAGGCATTTGGTAACCATTAACGGTAAATCTCAATACATCTAAAATAGCATTCCCATATCTGTTCGCCGCTGATAGAATCTGTCGATATCAATTGACTTTCGTCGATACCAGGACCGGACACGCTGATTTCGTACGTCTAAAGCCCATTCATCAAAGGAAGTAGGAGGTAATCTCCGGAATTCGAGTCTATGAATAAACCCTTTCCATCCCCGAAATACCCGAAATAGAAATACGCAAATAAAAATGGATTGTCTCTGTGTGTGGTTGAGAAATACGAAACGTTCAACCTGTATAGCTCTGCCTTGATATCCTACTTCCTGATCGTTTTCGTTTACTTGCTGTTAGATCTAAGTAGAATTGAGAAAGAAAAAAAAAATCATGGAAAGGACATTTTGGTCTTTGAATGATCTGTCTCTGGCAATAATAGAATGGGCAGTTTGTTAAATATATGGTGGCAATGCTAGGAGTATAACAAGGGCACTATGTAATAGATCTTTCATATCATGCAATAGAAGGTCTGTTCAGTTGGTCCTTTTCGCTGACCTGGAAATCTATTCGTCTTCCTGCTGGTCAGTCGTGTGGATAGATGTATTAATAAATTGTAGTTTATAAGATGCAGGGTACGAGAGAGAGAGAGAGAGAGAGAGAGAGAGAGAGAGAGAGAGAGAGAGAGAGAGAGAAAGAGAGAGTGAGCCTCAGAGAGAAAGAGAGAGTGAGCGACAGAGACAGATAGAGGGAGAGAGAAAGAGTAAGAGAGAGTGAGACCGACAGACAGACAGAGGGAGAGAATGAGTGAATAAGAGAGAGTGAGATAGACAGACAGAGGGAGAGATAGAGATAGAGAGAGAGGCTTTTCAAACTTCACATGCTTTCTAAAAGCCGGAAGATCCAGCGGTCCCACCATAGAAAAATCTTCAAATGCCGAAGTACAGCAAATAATTTAGATCTAGACCACTTGTAAATTATTTTCAACGTAAGATTTTTTAGTCCCGACCGAGGCTAAATTAGCCGTTTGTTGTGCATTCAGCCCTATGTCTTGGTAAATAGCGACAGAGACGTCACAAGAATGGAGTTATTACCGTAATTCCTACTTTCCAAATAGTACTTAGCGAAATATAAAGTTCTCGGTTATGCCTATAAGCAGGGCTGGGAAGAACTGAGATTGTATGAACGCAGTTCAGTTCACGTGAACTTAATTCAAGGTGAATTTATATATTGGGCGAAGTGATCTGGATCTGAACGATAGCTAATTTAGGTGCTTGACCTGAACGTCAGTTTTCTAGCTAAATTTCAGCTCAGTTCACCTGTGCCTCGAAATCCACAACCGAATGCCAATTTCTAAAACAAAGAGGAACTGATCTGATCTGAAAGCTACGTAAGTTTTATAGAACTGAACTAAACTCAACCTTAGGGTTTTTTCCCCTTAGTGAACTGAACTTGATCTGAACTGACTTTTTAAAATCTTTTTGTGAACTTGCCAATCATTGCTAATAAGTGACATGGAAAACCCGGTGAACGATTACGGAAAAGCTTTTCTAGTTTTTATTAGCATTTTCTACCTTCGAATGGCGACTTGTAGGCTCGAGAGACAGAAGGCGTGACACAACAGATGTTGAGGAAGTGAGTAATTAATTGATATCTTCGATGGAATACGTCGACTCATGTTTAAAAAAAACAAAAACTTCATGAAAATGACAAATGAAAATACCACTTTTATTAACCCCGTAGGGAAATTCTTTTACAATGTCATACAAAAATAGCCTAATGCCCAGTCTTAATTGACAGGTATATTAAAGCTACTCCATCCGATCATTACTGTCAGAAGAAAAGCGTTGCCTACAAATGACAGTGGACACTGGCTCGACTTAGTTGGATTTGCTTTCATATTTCAAATGTTAGACAGACTTTGTAGACATTTTCTCTATCAAGAGAGAGAGAGAGAGAGAGAGAGAGAGAGAGAGAGAGAGAGAGAGAGAGAGAGAGAATTATATAAATAAATAACTAGATAGATAGATAGATAGATAGATAGATAGATAGATAGATAGATAGATAGATAGAGAGAGGGAGAGAGAGAGAGAGAAAGAGAGACAGAGACAGAGAGCTAACTAAAAAAAGGACAATTAACTAAAGATCTGCAAAATTTCAATGCAGTATGACTTAGTTTGCTCGTGAATTTCAGAAATATAATGCTCGGATAAGAAGCGATTGAATTAAGTTAATGAAAGGTCCCATCACCTTCTCTGCTTCTTTTATACCTCGGGCGGGTCTTTAAACCAAGATGACGAAGCGCTATGGAGTACTCAGCCTCGCAAATGAACTCTTTTTGCCTCCGAATCGCGACAGATCGGGACGACAGAGTAAGAGTGACAGAAGTGCCCGGATGCAAGAACCGTTAATGTCGAAGCCGTGCATGCTGTGAAAGACATGTGATTTTAAGGCGGTAGAGCAGAGGGATGAAAATAGTCGAAGTGTTTCTGTTTTCTTCATAGCCTTCTACAAGCACGTTCAGTGGCTCATTAGAAACCACCGCATTAACGGAAGCGTGAAATTCCATGACCTCAAGACCTTGATCCATCTCTCCTCCACCCTTTTCGCTGACTATCAGAAAGCAAGTGGTTGGATTCAAATCTAGAGAACGCCTAGGTTCAAGGTCATAACAGTCACAGACTGTTCTCGCAGGATGGAAAGGGGAGGGAATGTCGCCAGGATTAGAGGGGCTCAAAATATATGCATTGGAAATAACTAGAACGGGAGAGCGGATGCATCGCCCAGCAATTCAGACTTCAAGAGGTTTTGTTCGATCTTCCGGAGGTACTGTCACACAGCCACACTCTTGTACTCTTTTGTGCTGAACAAGGATGTTTGCAAGATTGTTGGGAGGAGGGGGAGGGAGGAGTTACAATCTTGCAAAGAACCCGGATAAGCACAACAGAAAGTAGAGGTGCAGCTATTGTGAGTGACTCCTCGCGTATGCTCCGGAAGATCGGACACCTGGATGGATACAGCATCTTCGCCTGAACAAAATCTGGATGTTCACTCCTGTACTTCAATTTTTAAAGATATCGAGAGAGCGGAGAGACTAGTTGGAAAAGATCAACTACGAGGAGAATTGTATAATAGGAAAATACGACTGAAGGGAAGAGTGATACAAACGCTGGACAGGTTGAGGGCCCCTAGGGGTCAGCCGGGGAGCTGCAGCAGAGGAGACAGTTGGGCAGAATAGAACCTACCGTAATCAAACGCATTACGATCGCCACTGGAGAACTCTTGCTAAAATATTATATTGACGTCGATGACGGAGCGGTTTGGGGTCTGACCGGACTGAGATGACGTCGATTCTACAATCAAGTAATCTAAAAATCCTGACGTTGGAAGTGCGAGAAAGCCCTTCTACAAGCAAATCTGGAAAGAAAGTTTATAATATTTCTGAGACTACTGGGAGAATATAAGTCACGCAAACTGTGAGCCAAAAGGGAAATTCATTTATGAAAGAGAGCTTAAATTTCGACAAAGGCGGTGTGCATGACATCTAGAAAATTGGAACCAGAGAAAGACACAGTCAAAGACAAGTGAGCAAAAAAAAAAAATCACAGAGAATGATGGAGCAATAAGTGGATGGGCAGATACAGGAACGCATCAACAAGTAGGCGGAAGAAAGGATGGCCGGACAAAATGGAGTGGTGGTTGGACAGACGAACTGACGGATAGACAGATGGATGAAGGACGGAAGGAAGGACGAATGCACGGAAGGACAAACGGATTGATGGATGGACAGACGGGCGGACAAGCGGACGGACGGAAGGACGGATGGTTAGATCTCCGTTGAGCAAGCTCACTTTAGCTACATCATGCTAGCTATCTAATTCAGAACTATGGACAGCACTGTGGCTTTGGGTGTTATTCACAGAGATCCCAGACAATATATTTATGAGGGTCACGTATACCGAACATCTCAATACGCATTTCCCTTACCCACCGAAATCTACTCTGTTTGTTATTCATGACATCCTGATCAATAAGCTCTCTACTGTTCCTGCCCAATTCGACCTTCGTATTGCCAGTTCTTCTCGAATGATAATCGTCGTCAGAGTCAGGGGCGTCGCAGACAGCTGGGCAGAACAGAACCCCCTCTCTCCCCCCATTATCAAATGTATATAGACGACTTTACAGGCAGGTAAACTCTTGCCAACATGTTGATCAGGATGACAGAGCGGCTTTGGATCCGTCCGATTGAGAATGATGGCGTCGACTCTACCAACAAGTAACCTCAAAACCTGAACTTTGGATTTACGAGAAAGCACGTTCGGTATAATGCTCGTATCTACCGAGATATCCACATTGAAAAAAAAAATAAAACAAAACAAAACAAACAACTGTGTGTGTTTGTTGTGCAGTGTGCGACAATACGTATGATCTCAAGACCTCCCACTCCCCTTCCATCTTGTCGCCCACCTGAAACTTGTCATCCGTATACGCCCCTGACTGCCTTTATACCACTCCGCTCATATTTACAGCCGAACCAATGAAATCGTAAATAGCCTAATTTTCTTTTGAGGAAAATGGAACTTCGTTATCTATCGTGGGAGTCGTAAACTGGCATTTTGTTGTTGAAACATGGCAGAGATTGTCAGATAGACAGAATAATGGGCAGATGACATCTGAAGTCAGTAGGAAGAGACGGTTGTAGATATTGTGGGTTTCATTACAAAATGCGATTTATCCCTAAGAGCAGTTGAGATTTTCATGGCATTAATAGTAGTAGTAGTAGTAGTAGTAGACATAGTAGTAGTAGTAGTCGTAGTACAGTAGTAGTAGTAGTAGAAGTAGGCATAGTAGTAGTAGTAGTAGTAGACATAGTAGTAGTAGTAGTCGTAGTACAGTAGTAGAAGTAGAAGTAGTAGACATAGTAGTAGTAGTAGTCGTAGTACAGTAGTAGTAGTAGTAGAAGTAGGCATAGTAGTAGTAGTAGTAGTCGTAGTAGAGTAGTAGTAGTAGTAGTAGAAGTAGTAGTAGTAGTCGTAGTACAGTAGTAGTAGTAGTAATAATAACAATGCGGTTTATAGGTTTCGTGTCCAGGCTAGTGCTCGTTCATGCGACCTCACACTAGTATTATCCCAACAAGTCTGATCAGTCAAGGACTTTATCAACTCCCTGGAGAGCATATTATAGTGCTGCTGCCATTTATACTGCCGTTAAAATGAAGAACTTAGTATCTACGTATCTGGGTCAAATGGACATTTTTATATCGTTAAAGTCGTTGGAAAATTTTGCGTCTGATAATCTTAGTTTGGCATCGATACCTCATTTTTAAAGGCGTCTATAGTAAAATTGGTAACGATGCGACTATTCTATCAACAGTTATTACAAGAAACAGTTTTTCGTCATCTGTAGCAAAACATGAAAATGGTAGATACTAGGTTCTTCATTTTAACGGCAGTATAGATGTTGATCACTGGCATTCTGACAATGTCCTCCACTTTAAACATTGCGAACCCCATGAGATGCGCCCCCTTTTCACCTTCACAATTAGGATTCGAACCGGGACCTTTTGCACAAAGAGATAGGGGCTCTGTCTCTCTGCCATCCAACTTTTTTTTTCATTTGTTATTAATCACGGTGACACAGCATATAATAAGATCTGATCCACGAAGAAGTTTTCTTTTTTTTAGTTTTTATCTGCCTGCGTTTTTTAAAATTCGTTAAGAGATCATCTCAAAAGCACAGCATTTTCCCGCAGCCGTCTCCAAGGAACAAAATCACATTTGTTGCAATCATCAACTTTAACAACATGATGAACCCTGGAAATGGATTACCTCTATAATGAGTTAAAATGCAGGGGAATTCATTTATAAGGGCCGGGCTTATTATTATGGAAACCTGATTTGCGGAATTTTAAATTCCCGTTCTCTCGGCTTCTTTAATATTATTATTAAAAAAGACTTATTTTAACGAACCTGGAAGAGTGAAAAAAACCCGGCTGTTACGATATTTCTGTCTCACCTTTAATATAGGTTTTCCCATGACAGTAGTTACAGGAGCCAAATTGTAAAAGCCTCTTTGAGCCATTTAATAAAAATTTCTCCTCGAACCACAGGAACGTTCCGATAAGGCCAAGGCTAGTCTGCAGGTCTGGTGCTATCATTGTGCTCAAATTATATACTGTTTACAGTGGGGGTCCTTCATTTAGATTTTTCACTATTTTAAATTAGATGAAAAGGGGTTAAAACTTTGGCTTTCTTTTGCAGATCACGGGCCCGCACACATGAAATCCGCTGAAGCCATTGGGAAACACTGCCTGCAACAATGATTTTTTTTAACAAATTCAAGACTGAATTTCACCACTTTTGCTGTGTATTTTCATGTTATTCGATTATTTCTACACAATCTGTCCAATCTCTGCTACTACTGACTCTGATAGTCCGTCGTATTATATTTGAGCCGTGACTGTATGTTCATGGAGCGTCTAGCCACAAAGCTGCTGTATGTTATTTGTTTGCGATGACACGGCATATTTTCCGATTCAGGTCACAGAAGCCTAATGCGATTTGCCTCTTTGAGCCAGTAAATTGTTTTTACTACGATCATTGACAAGAAATTCCACAATCTCTAAGTCTTTACTTTGCAGCATTCAATGAGTTCATTATCAATTCATAAATATCAAAAGGCGTAACCAGCTAACGAACGGACGAACGTTATCCATAACCACAAGTGCTCCGCACAGAAGGCCACACCGAAACCGGCTTGAATGACCCAAACTTCAGGTCTATTTTACAAAATCAGGAGAGAAAGCAAACTAATTAGCAGGCAGGTTCACAAATCTAGGGCCCATTCTACAGAATCTGTTCAATGAACAGCTTTTTCACTATCTTCCTAAGGCATATGATAACACCCTATTTTCACCCACTTAGAAGTCTATAACTATAACCTAAACAGGAAATACACGGCACGCAAAAACATCCAATAATGTAAGAGCGCCACAACAATTTTGATATTCGATATATCTTGGCCTTCTGTTGATTAAAAAAAACAAGCCGAAAAACACAAGGCCCTAATCTCTCTGTCCAGTCTATCCTAAGTACCAGTGAATATCATTCATCAGTTAATGTCAGGCGATAGTTTATACTAGCCCGGCAGACCACTTCACCACAACACTCGTGCAAGTGCAGGTCAAGTTCGCCCGTCGCTAACTTTTTTAGCAAGGAACCTTTTGTTTTCTTTAGAAGAAACGAAGGCCAGCGCAATCTAAATGAGATTACTTCCCTTGTCTAAGTACCAATTTCGGATATAATGGCGCACGGTTATAAGTTATAGCGGCTACATTTGGAAAGTCACGACTACCCCATTATAATCGAATTCTATTGTATAAAACAGTATCGATTAATAACACGTTTAACGAATACATCCAACCAGCACACGGACGCATGGAAGAAATCGATATGGAATAATCAGTTTTGCTGGTTCTTAGCACCTCTGATCTTGTTTTAAACAAATTCCCAGCGCAGTTTAAAGGTTTGACGTCTAATTTCATTTTGTTACAATATTATTTTCTTGTTGTGCAGACCCCCTGACAGCGATGTTGTCCACAATAACGTGTTTAAATTTTCTTGACGGGAGCAAATGTTGTGTTTCAAATTTCGTTTAAGCGGAATTACAAATGTGTGCTGTGAGACCAGTATTCCCTCTATTAAAAAATTCGTTTAAGTGGAATTACAAATGTGTGTTGTGAGACTAGTATTCCCACTATTAAAAAATTCGTTTAAGTGGAATTACAATTGTGTACTGTGAGACCAGCTTTCCCACTAAAAAAAATTAGTGTAAATGGAATTACAAATGTGTACTGTGAGATCAGCTTTCCCACTAAAAAAATTAGTGTAAATGGAATTACAGATGTGTACTGTGAGACCAGCTTTCCCACTAAAAAAAATTAGTGTAAATGGAATTACAAATGTGTACTGTGAGACCAGCTTTCCCACAAAAAAAAAAAAAAATTAGTGTAAGTGGAATTACAAATGTGTACTGTGAGACCAGCTTTCCCACTAAGGGTTGCTAAACAGCTACTTTGAATTTTATTATGATAATAATATACAAGTCATATCGGTGGCCTCCAAAAGTTTACCCACTCTCAAAGTTTAATAACTTCATTAATTCAAATCATATGTAGCTAGTGCATACATTAGCGGAGGGGTATATCTGAACTTGCGCTCTAACGATAGGACCTCTTACCACTGTAAGAATTGCATGAGTGCTTCTGTGTTGGAGGCATCTTCAGAAGCGTTCAACACGCAATTTAATATAATTCGTACGATGGTAACAGATCCCATCGTTAATGCGGAAATCCTCAATTCTGCCGTCTTAAGACGAAATGGCACATAATGCAATAGAAACTAAACTGCACATGTGCTTTTTTGTCGTAAGAGCCAAAATTGTCTGCCAATTTAATGCTGCAAATTTAAAATATCTGGGTGCTCTAGTTAAGTCACAAGTGAAAAACTGAGAACGAGAACACATGCATATCTAACAATTGAACTACTGTTGTGTGTCTAACAGTCATATTCTTTCGGCACGTCATTATTTTGTGCTTTATTTTGACGTGTCTGTTATTCAGTTGATTTGTAGTTGTTGTTTTGCTGTGACAGACGTATGACAATGAAACCTGCAACAATTATAGACTACGTCTGTTTTAAATTTGCTCAAAATTTTATCCCATGTGGTTTTTTTAAAATACATTCTTAAATAAAGTTTATTTGGACCCACTGGTATGCTGTGCATTACATACCTATGGAAGGAAAAAGGGAGAGAGAGAGAGAAAGAGGGAGACAGAGACAGACAGACAGACAGACAGACAGACAGACAGACAGACAGACAGACAGACAGTGAGACAGGCAGGCAGGCAGGCAGGCAGGCAGGCAGGCGGACAGACAGACAGATAGACAGATAGACTGACCGACAGAGGTTTGCTGCTTAAAGACAATACCTTTTTAAAAGCCTTTTATGCGGAATCATATTCTTTATATTTTCTCTCTCTGTGCACAGGCGGAAGCATGTGACACTGACAGAAATTTAATAATTAAACTGTAGAAAGAAGCTGCATAAGACAGAATAGCTCCGCCGCTGAGCTACCATGTCGTTACTGTTCAGCTATTAACGTCATATTCTATATCGAAGTCTAGGGAAAGACGGGTTTGTGTGCAGCCGTTTGCATAATATGAACAGACTTTATGTCTCATAAAATTACGGCATGCTGATTAGGTCGTAACTTCTTCCATTTTAAAATTTCCAAAGCATATTAAATTTTTTTTGTCCCACATCATTTTGTCAATACCTTCCGCTCTCTCTGAAGTGCTTAGTCCTTTACTGTCAACAGGAATCTTTTTGCCTGTCGGTGCGTCAGTTATCGAGTCCACACGACTTTGATCAGTGTGCATGTAACAGTAATAACAGCAACAACAACAACAACAACAACAACAACAACAATAACAACTGCTCAATATGATAATGTTTCTCTCCTTAGTGTATGCATAACTCACATTCTTAAATATTGAGCTTGTGTATTAATGTAAAGAACTGTTGGATAAATATTGTGAAATATTTTCCACTGAATTACTTAAAGCCTTGTTCCCTTAGCTATTTTCCCCGCTGGAGCGCGCACATGAATTCTGATACCGTCATCAGAAGCGGAATAAACTTCTGGAGCCGTATACTAACTTTGCGCGCTAGTGATAACAACGGGAACGTCCCAAAACATCAACATTCCCACAGTTATCGCCAGCGCTGAAAGTTCAGCAGTGTTGTGCATTCGGCCCCTGGAAGTTTTTCCACCACCAAGTTCGCAGGGACTAGAAGTCTTCGCCTTGGGGAACCGCAAATAACCCTAGAGGATGAACTCATTACCATCCGGCTTGTGGAGATTCTCAGATCAATCTTGCGAATAAATTCCAGAGCATGCTCGCTCTGGGAATGCAGTCTTAATTACTGTTCCAGTTCTAGGGAAGATTGGGTTTCTGGAAAATTAAGGCAGGAAATGCATGTATCTTCAGTCAGACAAATGCAACGCGTACTGTTTCACTTTACTGAGATTTTTTTAGTGACTAAACACTGTAGGCAAGTTTTCGTGGCTGTCTTTGACATAATCGTGACAATGCTGCATCATTTCAGGAGAGAGGCCCTTCCATGTCCCACATCATATTATTTCTAATACTACTACGTCTTTAGTCCGGATCACTCCTAGACGTCTACACTTTCTGACTCTTTAGATTTGTATAACATCAGATTAAAGCGACAAGTAGGACACGAAATAATTTAGCTCATTCAGTCTCCTGGGCTCGGCCCGAGAAAAAGAGAAAGAAAGACAGAGAGAGAGAGAGAGAGAGAGAGAGAGAGAGAGAGAGAGAGAGAGAGAGAGAGAGAGAGAGAGAGAGAGAGAGAGAGAGAATAGGTGGTTTTGGGGCATGAAATATTCTGCGGAAGGACTCATATTTCCGAAATTGCATTTCTTAACTAAAGTAAAAGCAATGGTATTCAGATAAACGTGTAGTGTTGTCTGTTTTCCTATTTCCATAGCAATTTTTTATCAGCTGTGCAATCTCCTTCATTTCTTTCTGGATTTAGAGGAACTATTTAACTGTAAGAATAGTCTTGCAATGTCCTGCCGTCGTGTTAGAGCTATCTTTTGCCAAAAGAGTTGGACTTGAATAAACTTGCGATTCTTGTTAAAACGGAGTGGCTTGTAATTTTTACTGAGATAAACATTTTCCGAGTTATCTCTCCTACTCGATTGCCTGGCTTTTTTATCCAGAATTTATGTATTAAAATGCACTCATATTGGCAGCTTGTTCCCCTATTTCAAGTTCAGTAGATTATCAATATCTGTAAGAAAGACTCAACCATCACATAAACCAGTCAAGAAATAATTTCCCTCTTCCGTCTTCTCTGTTTCTTTAAATGAATGAGAAGCATGTTCCTGGGATTTGTCTCATAAGAAAATTCTACCGTTTGGCTCTCCAGCCTTGCTGGTAGTCTTGCTCTCAAGCCGAAACTCCTCTGTCCTAATCAATATCCATGCTTTGTACAGGTGAACAAGTGGGAAGTTTGCCTTTGGCTAACATGTCCTGTCTTATTGTGTTATCGAAGGGATTTGAGGGAAATTAATAAAATTGATGAGACTAATATATAGATCTCTGTGTCAGTGATTTCGTTTCAAAAAGGTCTTCCAGCCAACTTTAATTCTGTCTTTTACGGTTTGCGCTGAATTCTGTCTTCCCCGTACAGTATAATAGCACTAGGTGGTGTAGCATGGAAAGGGAATGAATTAGAAATGGAGTTACCGTCCCAAAGTGCTTTTGTGCCAATGGTTAGCAAGTGTCGTTGAAGCTGTCAAGTGAATGAGCAGTTTGACATGCTGTCACTTTTCTGGTTTCCTTCCTGTTGCTGTTATTTGCTTTTGTGTTTGTTGTTGCTTGTCTCTGTGGTCAGTGTGGTGATTAGGAGAAGATTGCAAGTGAGGAAGAAGGAAAGGAAGGAAGGAAGTAAAAAATGACAGACAGGAAATAAGAAAGAAAGAAAGAAAGAAAGAAAGAAAGAAAGAAAGAAAGAAAGAAAGAAAGAATTTAATGGATAAGGCATAAAGAAAGAGAAAGAGGGAAAGAATTTACGGGAATAAGGAGGGAAAAGAAAGAAAGAAAGAAAGAAAGAAAGAAAGAAAGAAAGAAAGAAAGAAAGAAAGAAAGAAAGAAAGAATTTAATGGACAAAGCATAAAGAAAAAGAAAGAGAGAAAGAATTTACGGGAATAAGGAGGGAAAAGAAAGAAAGAAAGAAAGAAAGAAAGAATCTAATGGATAAAGCATAAAGAAAAAGAAAGAGAGAAAGAATTTACGGGAATAAGGAGGGAAAATAAAGAAAGAAAGAAAGAGAGAAAGAAAGAAAGAAAGAAAGAAAGAAAGAAAGAAAGAAAGAAAGAAAGAAAGAAAGATCAAAAAGAAAGAAAGAAAGAAAGAGCTGTATAGCTTCACACGGTGTATTTCTACATAATGTCGGCTTATGTAGACTATGATAAATAATAAATGAGAGCATTACTATAAAAATTGTTTTGCATCTTGTGTTGCGCTTTCATGTGATATTTTACATGTTTACTTAATGGAAACTCTAAGCTACTTTGGGTGTGTTCAGATCTGTAGATTATGGGCAATTATCGATGGCCGTTACTTGCGTGGTGTTAACATGACACGTATACAGTATAATAATTAATATAGGTTTCTATTTGAGCGGGTCATATTGAAAAATTTATAACGTTTCTCTATGTTTTTCTCTGTTGTTATAGTCTGCTTGTTTCCTCTGTCTGTTTGTTTTAGTCAAGTTCTTTCTTTCACTTTCTTCCAGTCAGTTTTCCATCCTTTCAAACTTTTTCTTTCGTCCCTTAATTCATTTCCTCTCCTTCTATCAATTCTCGTTGTTTGTTTATTCATTTGTGATGTTGTTGACTTGAAGAAAGAAAACAACAAAAAAAAAACCCTACATGTTATATTATTTCTAAATTTATTTCCAGCTTGCGTGTGCACAACTTTTGCTGACGTCAATTGCTACCATGATTCCAGCGCGCAGAAACTGCAACGCCAATGTTTCGTGGATCAAGGCATTGACATCACGTTCCCTGCCTACGAAGTGGATGATACTTCGGACGACAGGAAGAAAAGTTATGTCGACGCAGTTATTGCTCAGCGGCCCGACCAGTTGTGCTCGTGAGTAGTATTTGTGTATGATGTTGTCACAACATTACCGCCGTATTCTCTGCAGCCCGATCAAGCCCGACAGAATTAAAGATCCACAACGAGAATGCCGTTTTTATGTCTCGTATCGAGGTGGTACTTCATACTTTCATTATCCCAGCAGGTCTCATTAACCTAGGACGTTCTCAGCTTCCTACAGAAGCGTGCATTACAGAAGCACTAATCCCTACAAGTGATTTTATTATATTTTCATATGAACCACGTTGTTTTTGTTCGGTATATCTAAGGCAACCATACTTGTTGACTGCACGCCGCTACGTGTAGTTTGCTTCATTTTGAGAGCATCAGTTTCCTGCCAATGACAGCGTTTTGGAACGTCCTGGAAGTATCTCTTTGTCCTTCTGTAGATGTTGACTGCATGCTGCTACGTGCAGTTTGCTTCATTTTGAGAGCATCAGTTTCCTGCCAATGACAGCGTTTTGGAACGTCCTAGAAATATCTCTTCGTCCTTCTGTAGATGTATATTTTGTTGTCAGGCCATCCGTTGAGCCACTCAGAACAGTGGGGTTTCAGCAACCCATTCGCCTGCAGTGCAAGCCACGTATTTTCCAAGACACATACTGTGTAGAATAAAAGCGAGAAGAATACAGAGAAAGGTGGACCAGAGCTTAACATAATTAGAAGTATTGGCTAATATGGGTTTGTTTGTTTTGTTTTGTTTTGTCTAAACACTTCGCAGCTCATTGATATTATATTCTGTACTTCCCATTATGCTGAATATTCTTTCTTCCGCCTTCCCTCGTTCTCTCTCTCTCTCTCTATCTCCCCCCTCTCTCTCTCTCTCTCTTTCTCTCTCTCTCTCTTTCTCTCTCTCTCTCTCTCTCTGTCTAGCTCTCTTTCTCGTTCTCCCTCTTGCCCAGCCAAGATATGGTGCTCGTTAAAGACACAGCTGTTGTAACCCACAGTAATACGATTCCATGTCGGCATAATGAAGCATAATTTGAATTTCCTATTATTACACGACCCCTCGCTGTTTTAGGCATGGAAATATGTATCCATGTCATTGATTTGACTTCTGAATATTTCAGCCACTGTGCTCTCAAACAAGGCGTTATACTGGTAATTCTCCTCAAGATACGTTGGAAGGTTAACGCTAGAGAGTTTGTGCGTTAACGAGGGGATCTCTGTTACCACCGTTCCTGCATTGGCGCTGAATGCACTCTTCGCAGGTTCAACTAGCAGGGTTGTAATTCTTACGTAAAAACATACCATCGTTTCTGCGAAAGCTCTCAGCTATCACAAAATGGGTTCTTCAAGCTCTGTTCCTCTGGAGCTATTTATGCACCCAAACTTACAAATAAGACATCCAACGACACAAGTGATATAGGTATCCTCTATTCACATATCCTGCGCCTTCAGTTGAAAGTTCAAATGATTAGGGAGGACTGGTGAATTTTGAATGGTAGGAAATTGGTAACTTTATTTTGATCTAAAACTGTCTACATCTTCATGTGAATGCATTTTCTAAGCAAGGGGGGGATAGAGGCTAAGTAGAGCTTTCTCTGTTAAGGCCAGTGTTGCAAGATTGGCACCTAAAGAGCAAATTCAGCAACTTGTCAAATTTCATGGCGCTTTTTTTTTTACGCCATGGCTTCTTGGCTACTCTTTGACTGTTTTCTGAAAGTTTAATTTGTATTTAATTTCTATGCGTTTTTTCATCATTTTCAAGTGAAAGCAGGACGTATTTTTTCACAAACAGTCTGCGTAAAGAGAACTTCGACAGCACACTTCAAGCATGAGATGAGACACTGATTGATCTTTATGTCATTTCCTGCTATGTGTCATCATTTCACATATCTGTAAATGTGATAGTGTTCAACATAATTTCAGTCTTGAAAACAATTGGCTACATTTTGGCTCCTCTTGACGTTTTCATGACACTTTTTTGGCGTTTTCTCGAATCGGATTTGGCTCCTTCATAAAATTTGACCTTAGGACACTGGACTTAAGAAAAGAAAGAGACTATGTTTATAAGTAGTATCCAAGTGTCTTCCAATATTTTCAGTGATTTTAACATTTGTAGATACTGTATTATCTAAATTTTGGTATACTGTTAAATGGGTGCAGAATGAAATACTAAACGAAAAATTATTTTACCTTTTCTCTCACACCACCTCCCAGAAATAATGAAATAATAAATGAAAATGAAATATAAAAAAAATAAATAAATAAAAATAATCAGAAGTTTTGCTGGGAGGTGGAGGTAACGGGATGGTGTGACAAAGTGCATTGAGGATGAAAGTATCAGGGCTGGTTCTCAGAAAGATTTTGCTACTGACATGTGACCCCAAAAAATGCAGTCGTTCATTATCGGGATTATTTAAAAAAAAAGGTTAATATATGTTAACTACAGCCCATCAAATGTAATGCTATTTCTCATTGGATATTCATCTCCATGCTCCACAATTCGTCGGCGGTATGGCATAGGGGTGTAAGCTCTATTCGCCTCTTATGCGAGGTCTTTACCATGAATGTGGCTCTCGCCTTGGGTACATACGGTCGCTTCATAGGTATCTTCAAAAAGGACGGAGCGATCATCTCTCCGCACCTGTCGTATCTGTGATATAGCGTAGAACCGGATGGTGTTTACGCCCCTATACCATACTAGCAACGAATTTATCGTTCTGCGCGAAAAATGTTCATCGTGAAGATATTACTGAGTTTCAAGATATTCTCTAAGAGTCATTTTTCTCTGCCCTACCTGTACCAGCCAACAGCAACAGTTCAAGACGGCTCTAGAGTGCGCCATGACACACACCATCAACTGCATGCCCACCGAGTACCAGGGTTACCTGCCACAGCCTAACATGATGAAAGAAATTGTGGACAAGCTCTGTGATAACTCAACGAGTGAGTGAATGATGTTGATGATGATAGTAGTAGTAATGATGATGATGATGATATATGCCATGATGATGATGAGGATGATGATGACGATGTGGTTGGTGGTGTAATGAAGGTAGCACGGAATACAAATTCTACAGAGGCGATCAAATCAAGGCTTGATGTAAAAAGCATGCCATCCACGCAACCGTGCCAACTACACAGGTTAGCTTCAGGTAATGGCAAATGACTAGCTAATGTGGTCATAATCTAATTGATTTCCGAGAAAAGAAAGGTCCTTTATTCAGAATTAAGCAATATGTTTTACCACAGTCAAATTTATTTTATGATTTGAAACAATCATATCAGCAGGAAACCTTCATCTGTACTCACAAACCATAATGCTGCTGTAGAGAAAGGCTGAAATAGCCAGAGTTTTGGCACTTGCGTTCCTTGCTCATACATTATAGTGCAACTCATAATCAGTATTCTAATACTTACACGTTTACAGAACGCCCCAAGGTGTGCATATCAAAACACTATTGCACCACAGTAGAAATGATACTTCCTCGTACCAATTTTTCTGATCACAATCTATCTTCGAGCTTCAGGAAGCTGCCCTTCGGAGTATCCAGGAATACATTCGTTTTTAAGTGGATATTTGAAAGTCTGTATATATCAGACAAACAAATAATACACGACCTGAAATCTCACATGGATTCCTGGCCTTCTGTAAGCTGCATAGTGGTGGTGCTGGTGATGGCGATGATAGAGATGGTGGTGATACGGATGATAACGCCAGTGAAAATGCTGCTGATGGGGAAGTGCTGTGCTTTTTTTTTTTTATGATGCGTGAAAGGATTGATACATTTTGTACATGTTGTGAGAAGAAAACAAATGAAAAATGCTCCAGTGAAAACCAGCTGAGAATGCCACTCTTAAAATGATACAATGTGCTTTATTTTGAACTTGATATGGGTTGATTTAGGTTAGTCTTCACCTCATCACATTTATTAGAAGTGCTGATATGTGATGGCATTGCTAAGATTAAACTACCAATACCTGTTTGAAGATTATTAAATTATTCATCAGATTTTAAATAAGTACATAGCTTCGAAATTCAGAGAAATTCGAATTCCCTTTGAACCCTTCAATGACGGTGACGATAATGATGATAATAATCCAGAGTTACTGTAGAAAACCATGAACATTTCCTTGGCTTTAACTGTCAACAGCCAATATTCCCTGATCTTCCACAGAAATCAACTTCGAATGTGTTGAGAGTAAGGCCCCGGATCTCTTTGACTGCGGTTACAAAAAGGGTCAGGAGGCTTTCTCCAATGGGAAACAAGAACTGACAGTGGAGAATATTTTATGCAAGTAAGTAGATGCAACTATATTATTATGAACTCTCAGTTTATGTACTCTATATAGAAGAAGTACTCTCAGGTAATCGGCAGGTTGATCTGTGGCCGAGAGGGAGAGAGCTTGTCTGTTGTTGCGACAGGTTCCAGGTTCAAATCCAGCGGGTGGCAGATTTCTCCTGGCATATTTGCTTGCCGGCTTTAAATAAAAGGCACCATCTAGTGGGCAGCCTGGCGTTTTTTTTATTTTTCTAACCACGATAGTCTTCGCTAACACAGGAAGGAAACCATAAAGTCAGATTTATAAGAACTGTTATAATAGACAGTCTCAGTTCTCTCAGTATGAAAGAGTTCCTCTTAGTGGTTTTCATTTCAATATTATATACGCAGGAGCAGTGTGTCCATTTTCCTTTTTCTTATGTTTAGAAGGGAACTGGGGGCTAAGATGGCTGTGTGTGATAGTTTCGATTTCGCTGTAAGTGAGTGAGCATTTGTCAGTGTTTTGGCAACGTAAAGGGATAGGGAAATGGCGAAATCGAGTAGTCCAGCTGTGGGTTCTTCGAGGTCTTCGGTCACCCTCATGATCATGAAGACTTAACCAATAGGGTGAGGACGCCAGACCATGGGTTGAACTGATATGAATACTGCAGGCCTAACTTTTAACACAGACGAGCCAAAATCTCATGGGACTGATTGCCTATCAGCCAATTGGATGAACATGTTTTTTGCAACTGTGATAGGCCAGACTAAGTCGCCCATTCTGAGGCCGTAAAATACCGAGAAATCACACAGCCCTTATGCTGTTCATACTATTATTACCCCAGCAGGTCTGTTCACTCTAGGACTTTCCTAACTCCCTGAGGAGCATACAATCCCACAGGTATTTACAAGTGCTGATCACTAGCATTCTGACACAATTTTCCATTACCTATAGCCAGGTACTCATTTTACTGACATGTGGACTGAGGAAAATAGGAGTGATATGCTTTTTCCAAGGCACTTACAATTTGACCGTGGTCGGAAATCGAGCCCTCGATCCTAAAAGAAGATAAAAAGCAACCGGAAAATGAAATTCGCAGCATGAGACACATAGGTCATTGGGAATATAGGCGACACTGATGAAAAAGGAGGCACTAGCGCTCTGAAAAAATGATACATTACGTGGCTGCACTACTTCATCATTATGTTTGGTGGAGCTTTTCTTGAGACTGCCGTGTAGAATCTGGTTTTCGCTCATCTTTTTTATTACAAGATAAGAAGGAGGGCAAAGGGAAGGAATGAATGAATGAAGGAAGGAAGAAAGGAAGGTTAGATGACCTTGATGCTTAAAAATTCCATGACGCTTTCAGGATGTTGGAGATGTGGTCTTGAATCTCAAGGGAAACCCTACTATCGATCGACAGATCCGACCGTAATAGTTTCCTATAGAAGTACAAGGAAACCAGAATAGATTGTGAATAGAGATACCCCACTGCTGATTATAGTTACTACTCATTTGGGTCGTGTCCTTTTCTTCCAAGGTCAACTACATCCTCCCTCCTCTTCCCCACAATCCAACCCCATCCTCACCTTCTTAGACATGAAAGACGATGGCGTCTGCTTTATTCAGGCTACATTTCCCAGTGAGAGAAATCAGAACTACCAAAAAATAAAAAATGCCATGAGAAGGTCACTACTATGTTTGTAATAGTTGGCTTTAAGCATGTGGAACAAGGTTAAGAAAAGCAAAATGGTGTGTGAAAACTAAAGAAAAAGCAACTGGAATAAAAATACTTCACGGATCAAAGTAGGGTTTAACTTCATGGCCAGGACCTACAAAATCCAGATGGTGCGGAAGCAGTTGATTTATTTCGTTTCATATTTTGCGATAGATTTAATACATATTATGTCAGTCAAAATATATCATGGTCCGGTTGCGAAACAAATTCTTATTAACGCAACCGATTTTCGATCAAGACGTTTGTTTCCCATCCTCTCATTTACTTGGATAAAAGCTGCGACCTTTGTCAGAGACACTGTTACTGTAAATAATCAGACAGGAATGATGAAGATATCCTTCCCTTGCCATATCATGATGAATCGAATGGAAGGATGGCTGGGCCCGGAAAAAAAGAACCCAATGGATTTGTCAAGCTCAGTCCATTTACACAGCATGATACGTCAGTGGTGTTGACTGACTAGACAAAAAACAAAAGGAACACTCTTAGATTTCTTGCAACAATAACTCTTCTCTCTTTCTTCCTTCTTTTCGCTCCCTTGCTGCAGGCCTAACAAGACATGACGTTTTGGCTAGTATGGCGCATGTTTTGGATGAATATATGGCAGGACGCATTCCTAGCTATATTAATACCTCCATGATGTAAAGCCGCAAGTAAAGTTTTGGTTTTTGCGTGAACTGTGGATAAGGAACTGTCTGGCGAGAGCTTTCCTATTATCAAAACTACATTACATCAAAAACCCGTTCCACATGTTTGGTGTACATGTGAAATGAGGTTAAGTCATTTCCTCGTAGACCTATCAGTAGTAAGTAGTAGCTACCATACTGAAATTGCGCTATTTTCAAGCTTGCGTATTAACGATAGGATCTTTTACCATCGTAAAAAGTACCTTAATGCCTCGGTGCTGAATGCACCCTTAATGGCGCTCAACATACAGAGTTAAATATAATTCTTACAATGGTAAGAAATCCCATCTTTCATGCGCAATTCTTTTCATGAAAAATACCATATACGACATCCATTAGCTGAATGACGCCTGTGACGCACCCAGAAAAATATTCTGCAACCACTTTATGATGCGTGTTGCTTGACGTCACGAACCCACCGAATCCCACCACAAAGCTTCGGACATTCTTCTCTTCAACTCATAACGGTGACGATGGGAGAAAAACCTTGGTTTTAGCTGTCAACCACTAGCAATAACATATTACTTTCACCTTTTTTTTTCAACAAAGGCAGCATCTTTGGCAAGGGCCGCAGTATTTTATGCCAGCTGTCATTGCGTAAATAAGTGAGTTAGTAAACGAAAATCTTGATCTACAAACGTTTGCGCTAATTTTTTTTGCTAAAATAATACGTTAATTTGTTTCGTATACTGAGGATGACGAAGCATGACGTAGGGACTACAAAATAAATCATCCAGCAGAACATACTAAACGGCATACATCAGCTAGACTTACAGATTATAGTTTGGTGTTCATGACGTCATATTTTTAAATCTATGTTTAAACATATTGTATGTTTCCTTCCATGCGTCACGCTGTTTGTTTCCTTAATCTTGAAGAACCTGCGCAAAGGCCAAGAATACAGCCTACAGCGACTGATTAAATTCAGTTCATCGGTAATTGTCTTGTACTTAATGTATATTCAGAGATCAAGTAAATGAGGGAGCCATTAGACTTCATTATAGCAGAAATCTGCCACACTCCTTTTCTACCAGTGCATTCTAAAGTGGAGAGAAAGTACTCTTAAGTCAAATGTTTGCTAGGAAGATTTTTACTGATTCTTACGCGCGGTGAGATGCATCTATCACGAGAAATGTTAAGGAAGGTTTGTCTGAAAACGTCTACGAAAAATACCGACAGCATATACCGGCCATGAATGATACTAACCATTCACCCACCCACCAAGCAGGCAAGTAAGCAAGCCAACCAACCAACCAACCAACCAAAAATGTATTTTCATTAGCGACCCAATGAAGAAATATTAACGAAGTGGATCACGAACATTAAAATTTGATCTCCCTATTATGGAAACTGAATTAAAACATATTCGTTGCGTGTTTTTACTTCAATTTATCCATGGCGTATGGTCGTATGTTTCCCGCTGAAGCTGACAATTTCTTCAAACCACACTCTGGCGCCCTGATAATCTAAGAAAGGGTCATGGAAAATTTAGTAACCAGGTTGTTTAGTCATTATAGTATCTTTGACGACACCACACCAGCTGCTGGACCTTCCAAAACTCGTGGCAAAGACGGATCTGTTTTTCAAAAACTAGTGAGATTTCGCGCAACTCGATAGCCAGCGAGGAAGGGCATCAATCACTTCCATTTCTCTGACCGATCTCCACACGGTAACGTTCAGGATTGAAACGCAGGGTACTTGCCAAAAGCGTGTCTGTCCAACTGTCTGTCTGTCTGTCCTCGGTAAATCGTATCTTTACCGGCTAGGCCATTGTCTTTATAATAAAAAAATCCTCTTTTTTGAAAATACCGGAAGTGCTATTAGAACTGCTTTTTAGGGTCCTTGCGGTCATGTCACTACATTTTTTTCCCCTGAGTCACCGCCTCCTACATCACCCTCACACAAGCACCATGCTGAAAAATGAAAATGAAAATACGACTGCATTTACCTAGTAGAGAAATTGTTTTACAATGTCATACAATGTTATACATCTCATTCATAATACAAACACATATAACAATACACATCACACATGTAAATACATAATATTACAAATGAAATACATAACGAAGTTATTGCTGGTCGTCAGCGGTGCAGCTCCCTGGTCCCCCACATGTGTGGTTCGTTTTAAACAGTCGATAGGTATCACCAGAACAGGGCGACAGTGACGAGGATTTCTCTTTGAAAACGATGCTAATGTTTATGACAGTCTTATCCCTTACTTTAACCATATTGCCACCGGGGGGTAATAACCTTAATGCCCATCGAGACAGGAGTATCAGACGAGGTTGGGGGTCCTTACCCTAATGCCCATCTTGACTGGAATAGCCGTCGAAGCGGATGTAATGGCATATGAATATATATATATACTGTATATATATCTCAAAGCAGTCGGATCAATTTGGCGGTGTCTTCCCAGCCGGTAAACGTCAAGTGGACCCTCCCGTCTTCACATCTGGAATCACCGATACATTTGATATGTTCCTAGTCAATAGTATTTGCTAAAACAGGAAGACAGTAGGCCGTCATTGTTACAGTAGCTGAAATGTCGATGATAGTGTGTTCCAATCCTTTGAATAGAACGAATAGTTCTGATTGGCATTAATGGTTTCCTCTAATAGATTATTATTATGTATATCAAAGCTTTGAATTATATGACGAATAGTTCTGGTTTGCGTTAATGGTTTCCTCTAATACATTATTATTATATATATCAAAGCATCAAAATTTATTTTTTGTTTGGAAGACTAGCAAAATAATCTAGACAAACATTCATGCAAGATTAGAACAGTATTTTCCTCCCAGTCTAGGCAAAGTAGAACTTCAGGTATTGCAGGGGCTTTTTAATTTCTGGTTTTGGCTCCTCATTTATTTTTTTGTACGTTATTAGTATGTTTGTTTTGCAAGTTTAGCGTTTTTTAAAAATAAATCGGCATTCCTCGTGACGCTGGCTTACCCTTTGACTTGTGGCTTAAACAAACATGAGAAAAATTATCAAGGATGCAAGTCTTGCGAGCATTAATTCTTTCGCGAAAAAACCATTTTGGACTTTCCGCGAAAATTAGATCTCTGCAAAAAAAAAAAAAATCAACTTCTCCAGAATTCTACATCCTCCTCACCGTCACAAGAATAACGAGAATCATTGTTATTCTCAGAGAAAGTAAAGATAAACGATACTGGTGATTAACTTCCCAAGTCGATTCCACTCAAATGTAGCACCAGGGGCGTATGAAAAAAAAATGCAGTTAAGTGAAGGATTGTGATTTTATGACACTTTTTTTCTCTTTTTAAAAATATTATGATATTTATTACGTTCTGCAAAAAAAAAAAATTACGATTGTACAGAGGTGTGATTAAGCGGGTGGAGATAAGTGGATCAACTGTATTATTATTTATCATTTGAATTATCATGTAAGGAGACAATTAGATGTGAAAACATGTTAAGGGGAAGGTTTAAATATAGCCCTGGAGAAGTATTACTTCGAGTCGACAGTTACAATTAGAGATCTGTCAACAGCGCTCTCGAAGATCTTAAATTGGACACGAAAGGCGGACGAGTAGTTTTGCTGCTCCAGAGCGTGACAGTTTTTTTTTTGTTTCGTTTTGTTTTCTCACAACATGACATATTCGTCCCAGTTTTTAGAAACGAGTTAAATCCTGTTTGTAAAAGGAAGGGTTTGGGCGAAAACAAACAGATGTTGTCGATGACGTAAATAATTCGGGTTCTGTAAAGTGAAGCAAGCAAAACACGATTGCTTTGTGACAAAAATGAAAAAAAAAAACTGAGTGGAAATTTGTATGCATCCTCACAGACATTAAAGGATTTTTCGCTATGAATAGAAAATGAAAATTTTCATTTTCTCTTCGCATTATAAGTTCACGGGGTCTACTTTAAACGACATTTCCATTAAACAATATCTGAATTACAGGGAACTGTTGACCTTTCAATAACGAAGCCGCGATTTTGCATTCAGGAATTTCCCCAGCTGTTTTCTCCCTGTAAAAATGTCTTATGAAGAAAATTAATGTTATTGTCTCATCTCCTTTACGGCGTAATGTCCATCGACCGTCGCCAGAGGTTTTGTTCCAAATCATTATGATTCGAGATTTAGACATCGATTAGGATTTTTTTTTTTTTTGAATGCAGTTTCCAAGCAAAATGATTGGGGCAGTTGTGTAGGCGGGTAAATTCAATGAACCGTTGTCTTAGAGTTTTAGAGATGCGCCTTTGTTGAACAAAATAAAGACTAAAGAAAGATTTAGATTCTAGATACTGTAGATTAGATATTTAGACTTTAGGCTTTATTAGAAAGCCTAATCTGGCTTTGACCCTTTGAGTCAGCAGTAAATTGTTTTCTCTGAGGTCACTTACAATTTCACAACCTTTAATAGTTTACGGTAGTGAATAGGCTTATTGAAAATTATGTTTAAAATATAGACTATGTCTTCCATTTCGTTTTTGAGCTACGGTAAATCGAAAGGCGTAATCAACTAACAAGTTTCCTTATAATTCCGCTTAGAAGGCCACATCAAATCCGAAGTATCTGACCCAGGTTTCAGGTTTCAGGTTTAGCTTACAAAATCAGAAAAGAATGCAAACTAATCTACAGTCTAGTTTACAAATCTTGGGCCTATCCTGCTTAATAGGTGAAAGAATGTCTTCCTGGGGCATATGATAACACCCTATTTTCATCCCATTAGAAGTCAACGACCTTAACATGTATGTTTCCACACTGAAGGGATCAAAAAGGGCGACATTCTATTTGATTTGATCAAAGTACCAACAAACTTTTATTGCCGCTTTAAGAACTTTGTTGGTACTTGGGATGATCAGTCAAAAGTCTCAAGGGCGTTGAAATATTAATTTGCTATATGCCTGCCCTTCAACATGCCATTTGGTCTTCGGACAATGTAAATTTGGCGAGTGTGGAGAGAGAGAGAGAGAGAGAGAGAGAGAGAGAGAGAGAGAGAGAGAGAGACGACGACGACGACGACGACTAAAGTAGAGAAATAACACGCAAATGGAAAACTTTGTAGATAAGCTTCGAAAAGCGAAGGAACCTATTTATGCAGGAAGTATTGTACAAATTTATGTTTACGTTCTCTCCCTACTTCTTCCGATTCCAAAGTGTCTAAACGGTCTCGGTATGCAATTCCCATCAGACGGGTAATCTTTCATTACTATAAGCGCAGGGTATGGGTTAACAGCGTGTAGTATGGAAAGTAGCCACATGTTTCTCACGTTGTCGGGAGACAGACGCCTGACGTCAATTCAAAGGAACTTAGTACTCCAGTTTCACGACGCAGAGGAACGCAGGAAACTGAGAAGGAAAATTTAAATGAATTCTGAACTCCACGAAGGGACCCTTTAGTCAGAACAACCTCGACATCAAGAATGACGTGAGGCGAGTTGGGTATACTTAATTTGAGCGCCATGTTGTCAGTGTTAATAGAATTTTAGCCTAGTTGCCCACGCTTTAGACAGTGTGAAAAAAGTCATGACACAGCAATGCTAAGGGGAAGGGAGAAAAGAAGATATTCTATCAAAGCGTCGTCTGTGCATTGGTATCCGTTATATTCTTTTTTTCTTTTAACAGTATCAGAACGACCATCGTTTTGTTGTAAGAGATCGAAATGAGAAACGTATCGTTTTATTTTCTCTACATTTACTTCTTTGTATTGGCTTACTCTGATGTAGATGCCTACTGAACTAAATAAACGATTGTCATTGTTACTTTAGAGCTTGCGCATTAACGATGGGATCTCTTACCATCGTAAGAATTACATTAACTCCGCATGTTGAACACCACACTCAGCACCTATGCACTAAAGTAATTCTTATGATGTAAGAGATCCCATCGTTTATGCGCAAGCTCTCAATTGTTATTTTAAATCATAAGTCATTAGACGAGATTTCTCTATATGATCTAAAACGATAGGCAGGTAAAGAGTAAGACCAAGAACAGCGACTGACATTTACTCACAAAGTCGTTCAAGTACGAAAGTTGCGTTTAAGCGTTAAATTCACTGGGGATCCCATCGTCAAATTTTAAACGCAAGATTGTATTCCCCACAGTGCTAAAATAGTCCCTTTGAAGTGAATCTGTCTTTGCCCTACCTAATCGCACGTTTCTTATCAAAGCTCTTTTTTAAATCAATTGTTTACAGGAAAATGACCGTTGCTAGCCCTTAAGTCTTGCCACTATGTCTCCTATAGCCGAGTATACATTATAAGAAATAACACAGAAAACTTTTTTTTGTTAGTGATGTCTTTGTTGATGTTAACGAGAGTTGAACCTTTTGATACGGGTCAGTATTTGCAATAAAGAAAAGAACGTCTGGGCCGGGTAATTAATGGGTTAAACTGTTTTGTTCCGTGTTTTCTCTAGAGGATTACAAACTGCGTTTCATTCGTTATTTTTTAATAAGCGCCACCTGTCTGGAGAAGTGGGAAGTGGAGCTATAGAAAAATGGAAGGGGCGGAGATTATGACTAAAACAAGCATTTGTAAATGTTTCTTCTTCATTAGGATCTTCTGTTTTCCATGTTTATCTTAGAACAATGCATGTTTTTAAGTCTGTCCGGAGTCCGGACTTATATGCTGGGTTTCCTGAGCGACCAGTCCACAAGTTATGAAGGGACAGGGAGAACGCTAGCCATAACTAACAAAACAATTACACTATTTATTAGCAAGCCGGTCATTTCATGGCGGCGTCAGAAGAATGAAATAACATGTGAAAGGTATGAAAGTACAAAATGTGTAACCCACTCTATTCGGAAACTGTTAATCAGGCAGTAAAGTGAGCAGTCGTTTCATGGGCGTAGAATAACATAGCAAATAATGTCTCCTGAGCTGGCACCTGTCTGTCCGTCTGTCTGTCTGTCTGTCTGTCTGCCTGTCTGGCTGTCTGTCTGTCTGCCTGCCTCATTACCTGCCTACCTGCCTGCCCGCCTGTCTGTCTGTCTGTCTGTCTGTCTGTCTGTCTGTCTGTTGTTTTTTTAAATTTATAGCGATATCTCCTCCTCCAAACTTGTGGACGGGTTCGATTTTTTTGTACTTTCCACATCTCTTCTGTGTGAGCGGTTAATTAATTTGTCAGGTCTTCTCGCCTATACTCCAGCGGAAACAGGTAAAGAGGTTGCATGAAGCTTTAAATTGGCCTCATTCCTTCCTGTATGCCTGGCTTTGGTTGGACAGAAATAGCTCTTCATTCATCACCACCACCACTACCACCACCATCACCACCACCAGCAAAAGCAAGAATAACGACAACAACAACAAGAACAACAACATCGCCAGCGCCACCACTAAAAACAACAACAATTACAACAACAACAAAAACGGCAATAACAACAACTTTGATAACAACAACAACTCCAACATTGTCACTACAACTACTAAGACTATTAACAACAACATCAACAACAACAACAAAAACAAAAACAACAAACACAACAACAACAGCAGCAACAACAACAGCAACAACAACAACAACAACATCGTGAACATTGTTAACATCGTCACTGCTACTTTTAACAATTTCCTGTATATTTCTCTTAGTTTCTTGCCGATGGTGTGACTGATAATACATCTTGATTATCTCAACAGTAATCCANTGGGGGGTGGGAAACTTTACCAGCAGAGGCCAGCCTCTACTACTCTTCAGTGTAACAGATGTTTTTATGTAATTTCCGTCTGCATTGGCAAGGCAATACAAATGTCAAAACTAAACGAGGTTACTTTCCTTTTCTAACACCAGGTTCGGAAACAACGATGCACGGTTGCAACGGCCAGATTTTGAATGTCCCAAGTACCCCGTGATGATCAAGTTATACGTGGTCAGATACACTTCCACAAGTGTACGACTTCTCTCTGTGATATCCTATGGCTTTATATCCTATATCTAGACACATCTTTTAAAATGCCCTAGACCTTTAGATAGTTTCGGTGACCACGAAACATGGAACCCATTTATAACGGCTACGGTTATAAATGTGAACCGGTTTTATCGACGGAATTGAAATCCTCGTTTCTCCTTCGTCTTTGTTATTTTGAAAATCGCCTTATTAAAACGAACCTAGATGAGCGAGAAACCTGGCAGTGCGAATTTCCCCATGACTGTTGTATTCGGACAGCTGATGCGTCAGCGGGTACGTAAATAAGAATCGTTTATATGCGGCTTGTTCTTTGAATTCACAGCCAGACGTGGTCTTAGGTTTAGAACTGTTGACTACGGTAGGCCTCGTTCATTGTTATATCTGTGGTATATTATTTCAGCAGTGATTGCATCTGCATATAATTACACATAGACCGTCTAGTGCCATTGTGGTTCCATATTGCTTGTTGGCGATGATTGGGCATATTAGCCGTAATCCAGGAAACAAACTCCACGCATAATAATAACTAATAAATGAAACAACGCCAGACGAATTTAAGCTACATCTTTGCCTTCTGTCTAGACCATTCCATGTAAGAGCAGGATGTCATTGATCAATTAGTGTCAGACGCTCGTCTAGACAGGCGCTGTCTTAAGACCACTCAAGTTTGACCACAACAAGGATGCGGGTGCTTTTCGAGTTTGCCCGTCCTCGCCTTTTTCGCTACGAGTTTTTTTTTTATTTGTTCAGGAAAAAATGAAGGCCAACGAATTTATAAACGGCCTTCTTTACTATTCTTTTTTTTTTTTTGATAATTTAGCTCCAGAGGAAAATCAGGAAGTAACATCAATAATCATTCTGCATTTCAAGAAAGTATCTAATCAAAACGAAAATTGCTTTGAACTTCTCTTATCCGGAAGCATCCAAAGTTCCATATCTTTTCCTCTAAGACCGGCATTTCCTGTCAAATATTAACATTGGTTTAAACTTAATCGTGCAAAGCTGGCTGATCTAGGATGGAACACTCCCATAAACCCAGGAACGTCATACGGATTTTAACCTCTCACGCTAGATATATGGTGTTAAATTATCTGATTCATGATGGCTTGGTTAGAGGGTCCCAGTTGTCTTCTCTGCATCCGGAATTTCCTGTTCTATAAGTCCCATGATAGATAGTGGTCATGTTCAAACTAACTGGGAGTTTAGCCTCTAATCTGCCAAGCTGACAGTCGAGCTGGGCACGGAGAACTGAGAGAGAAAAAAATATAGCCTGTCCTATTTTCCAGTTTCTGAAATAATCTACACTGAACAAGAATGACGTGTCATTTTTTAAAGAGAATTTAGCTAAAGGAAACAAGATGATGGCGTCATCCTGATAACATGACTTTGTCAGGATAGTGAGAATAAAGACTCCTGAAGGATGACATCAGATGATTTAAAGTCTTGAAGTTGCCTTGATATTTATTCTTTCACGTGCCTCTCCGACTTTCCGTTTTGCAATGCTGACTTTGACTATGTGGTATAAAGGAGCAAGGCTAGACAGCCTGTGATGTTAACTTGGTGCGATGCTGAAATAACGAAAACAGGAGTTATGTAGAACTCCCTCCAAAGACTCGTGAAAATAACGGTCTAGTTATGACAAAGACAACAATTTGAAATTAAGCAAGTCGCGTTTTGATAAGAAAAAGTGGATAATAATTTTCTTTAGGTGCGTTTTGGTATGACTTTAATATATTCCGTGGGCATATATAAGGTCAGTCCACTAGATACTATTTTCTTGAGACATAATCAAGAAATGTGAGAATAAGAATTGCACTTAGGCATGCCTGAGGTGTCAACTGTAATGATCATGCATTTTTAATATTAGATTTAGTGATAACTCCAAGAGACCAGGATTGCTTCGACACTTAGAGGTGGCGTCACATAAGCACAGTCTGCCATAGCCAGGAGGGAATATGGTTCCTTCCCCCACTCCCATCCCGAGCCTCATCCCTCCCCTACACACATACACTCGATCAAATCATTTAGAACAGTGCATAGCTTACTATGTATATTTTTATTTTCTTCTGGCAATTGCATGAATCAGATCTTCTGAAGATCTTTCTCCTCCCAGCCGCAACCCACAATTTCTGGCACACCACTGCAGAGAAAAAAACAACCTTGACATCGTTCTATAGATCATGCTAAACGATATGGTATTCTATCATTCCAAGGAAACAGTCCGTTTTTCAAGTGTCTGTCAACATGATATAACACCTCTGTCTGCCCTAGACGACCTGCACGATTACATTATGTAAATTACGAATTCTTACATCCACTGCCGTAGACTGACGTCAGATACTATCTAACCGCACAGCCAAGCTGTATAGCCAGTGCTCTGCGGCCAGATGATAACACGACGGTACCAATC
The DNA here is from genome assembly GCA_033807755.1 of Ellobium chinense. Classification (NCBI taxonomy): domain Eukaryota; kingdom Metazoa; phylum Mollusca; class Gastropoda; order Ellobiida; family Ellobiidae; genus Ellobium; species Ellobium chinense. Next base: position 291,886 of record JAWQUT010000070.1, read on the forward strand.
TTTTAATTCCACTTTAAGCAGCATATAATTATGTCAAATAAAATTATGCTGAAGCAATAAAGGTGCAGAATACTTTCCCTGGTCGAACTTAACTTTTGAATTTAGCTGATCAGAACATTACTAGAATATGATAACACTTCATCAGACGGAGGTGTTTGTAGCTGCTGAAACCTAAGTGACGCCATCATAGTTGCCACAACCTCCGTTGCTCGGCAAGGGAAATAAATCTTGACGCATAAACCAAATTCCGATCACTCGAACTTTCCTTATTGCGTCATAAAACATACGCACGCGGTAACAGAACAATGCTCTTTCTTTGGTTCGGTGGGCACTATAGCTATTTGTCAGGAAGAGAAGGAACTGAAAAACGGAAAATTATATTTGACGTGCGTGTCCACCTTTAAGAACTGAGAGATTTGAAAATCTTTCACAGACGGGTGTGATTAACCCAGGCAGACATCTAAAGCAAGTTCTCTTGTGTTTTCTTCCCTCCCAATCTTCGACTAATCTCTTCTCATCTCCGAGAGCCCTGTGATCACGCAAATCAGGGAGAAATTGTCGTGGCGAGACATTCCAAAACTCATTTATCCCCATTCCCTGTCGTTCCTAGTGGTGCCTTGGATCCAGACATCGATACTGAGAATTTGCAAGAAATAGATCTACACTTCACCAGCATTGTTATTGGTTACTGTGATCTCTTTTAGAAGCTAAATATTCGCAGTTTGCATGTTTGTTTAAAGTCATAACTATTCTACCTCGTTCCCGTGTTTCATTATCACCTTTTTAAAAAAATTATTTTGAAAATTCTCTGCTCTTTGTTTTTTATCTAAGAGCAACATCTGGCTTGGAGGAAAATACGGTGAATCTCATTTTTAAATACATTGCAACTTCGATGATGATAGTGTGTTCATATCTTGTTACAGAGTATGGATACACGGTTTCATTATTATTTTATCACTTTATTAATGAGTTGACTGCGGTATTAAAAAAATCGACCTGGATAACAAGTATACTTGTTCGATGGACAAAGGGAACGCTTTCGTACATCTAGGTTTTACTGTATAAGACAAGTCAACCAAGGTTTTGATCAACATCTGCGGTACTGATACTTCGTCTGTGCTCTCGAATGCTATGGTATATCCTTAAAGTATTGGGTACTGCTATGGTATATCCTTAAAGTATTGGGTACTCAGTAGGAGATTTATCCAACACTAGTGTCCTTTCATCCATGTGTTCTGTCCTTACATTATGCAGTTCATTTTGCCTTAACACCAGTATGAAACGGGCTGGGATTTTGGAGCAAGGGAGACGCAGAGGATGGGGAAGTATACATGAGGACCGCCTCAACTATTCTTAAAGTAACTGACTCTCAAGAAGTGTCCATCACCATCATCATCATCATCCTCATCACCACAAACCTGTAGGCCTCTTTCCGGATGCCCCGATGCCTAATAATGGCGTTCAGTCTAATATCATATATACTTTAAAAAAAAAAAAAGAAACATCCCACAGAAAAATGAATATAAGTAAATATAAATCATAATGTACTTAACGTATTTTATATATATATAGTCTATATGTAGCTTCCCAAGCTTATAACTTTATACACATATGTATTATGTCATGTTCTCGGAGTGAATTTTTTCAACATAAATAATGATAAGATTTTGTATGACTGCCTTTAAAGAAGTAAGATGTAACTTTACTTTTAGGAACCCTATACCAGACCTCACCTAAGCTCGCCCTCTCTTTCTCTTCTTCACTTCTCCTCCTCGCTTATGAGGATCACAATGTTCAGTCACTCGTCACAATGTCATCACAAACCCATCAACTTTGAGACACTCCAAGTAATTAGTCTACTGTCATATCTGGGTCACTTCTTAGTAGTCGATTATAAGACTGATTACATCTCGGATCACTTTTGTTGATAGGTCAGGGGCGATGAACTCGCGACCGAATTTCAAGATTGGATGGGAGTTGTCTTGGAGTCGTTGAAATTTTAAGAATAATAAATTACAAATAAAATTAACCCGTACAGAACACTTCCTGTTACATTTATCATTTTTAAACATCAGAACATTAGAGACGGTTTTCTATGAAGTTTGTTTCTGGGATATACTTTTTTGACTGATTACTCTAGCCACAGTTAATCAGATAGTAGTCGAATACTTGTAACGAATACTTTATCTCACGATAAGCGGCTCTCCTCACTCTGAATATTCTGAACTTTCAAGGAGAAGTTTGGCGTGAGGTTTAGGATTGAGGGTTGAGGGGAGGAGGGGAGGGAAGAGGAGGTGAAGGGGGATTTGTTTTGATGTTTTTGTTTGTTAGCTTATCTGTCTTTATATGTTGCTGGGGATTAATTTTACCTTCAGTCACACAATACAGAGGTAGTTTAAATTTTGTATTAAGATCATGAAACAAAGGGCATCTAGATCAACCACTGTCCAAATATCTGTCAGGAAGAGACATGCTTTTAGGTATGAAGATGCCAATGTATTTTTCACTGGTGGCTATATTAGGTTTTGCACCTCTCATTAACTTATCCTGGGGTGCCGTTTCAAAATACTTTCCAAATATGTAGTTCAGCTCTTTCTCCAAATTTTGACACAAAGAAAAATGCACCTGAACCAGTTAGATTTTGAGAACTTAGGCAGTGAAGCAGACAACCTAATATTTTAGGTCTTTTCACTCAGTAAACAGGGTAACCTTACTCAACTAGCAACAACCACAAATTTTATACCTGAGTGACTAAACCTCACCTATTCTGAGTCTACACAATATATTTGCACCTATCTAAGCCTTTGAAATTAAAATCCAACCCCTTCCCCCCTCACCATGGGCCAATTTTCTGATTTTATAGGGACTATTTAAAATTGCATATTTTTATGCCAGGTGCTATTGGCATCTTCATACCTTTACGAGCAAAAAAAAACAACAACTCAGCAGTTTAAAATATAAACGCAAATATAATCTCGGTGA
>JAWQUT010000070.1:305993-349872 GCA_033807755.1 Ellobium chinense
TTGAAAATTTTCTGTATCCCTATGCAAATATACCTCACCACAGGAATATCATTCTCTGTCATGAAAGAAGCAAGAAAGAGACACTTCAACAGTACAGAATGCATCACTATTGACTACTCAAAACATATGTAGGAAATAATTAAATGTGGGGAGGGGTTAAGGTTTGTGACACCTATTAGAAGGGCAAATCACTCATAGTGTACAACCCAATTAATCCGCTAATATATAAAATCCCCCTTTTTTTTGTGCCCTGCCAGCCAATGTTAGGGTGTAGAAATGTGTAAAATGACCTGTGGTCTAAATAAAGTATCCAATTTTTAAGTTTCACTTACAATTTGAGCCTTCTAGGTAAAAAAATAAAATGTGTAGGCCTATGTATTCGCACGTGGTCAAACCCAGCCAAATGAAAAACTGGGGACCAAATCAGAATTTGAGGTGATCTTTTTCATAAGACATTTGTGAAAAAATTTGGGCGTTGACCCCCCATTTTCTTCCCGTTAAAAGATCGGGCAAAAGAAGCACTTTAACCTCCATGGAAGAAATATTCCCAAATCACAGTGGTATATGTAGAATAACGCAAAATGTTAATAGGGCCAAAAGAAGAAAAAATAATAGGTGTCAAAGACCTATACCTTGTATTTGCTGTAGGACCCTGAGCTGACATTGTAAATATTTTATTCTGTGTGATCTTTTTCAGTCACGGTGGTTAGTGACCCCAAATTTACCCGTCCAGCCCCCTCCCCCTCCTTTTCACCGCTGTTTCTTAAGTAACAAAAAATAAACCTTAACAACATAAACTGAAGTAGAAACATACCCGTAGACCTCCCATCCTGACCCCTTCACTCCACCGCCGATGGGGCTATGGGAATAAAGGATTGCATAATGTGCACACGGCACGCTAACCCTTCCGTCTAGTATCAGCATGCGTAAATTCGAAGGGTGTATGAACTTCTCGACATTTCCGGACTTCCGAGTTCAGGTTCGATCCCTGTTCTGATCAGCATAGGCCTTGGGAAAGCCCCATGGTATTACTCTTAAATTATGCATAAACTTAATAGCTATAACAAAGATACATGGCTGCGCTACGAGGAGAACGCAAAGCTGAAGGACAAAAGAAAAGGGTTGAAAAAAAGGATTTCTTTGTTTTGCGTGGTCACTAATTTGGGAAATGAGTTGTTATTTCTTGATACTGTATTTTGATCTAAAATTTAACGGGCACTACATGGGTTTCTCACGTTTCTCCCTCAAGGAGCACCGTGGCCGAATAGTCGTGGCGTTGAATTCAAGATCTGAAGGTCGTGGGTTCGAATGCCGACCAAGGTCGTCTTGTAAATGCCTTGTTAAAGCATTTCATCCACATTTTCCTCAATCCACCCGTCTGTAAAATGGGTACCTGACAATAGGCACTGAAATATTTAAGAAGCACGCGCTTTCTAACAGTGTAATAACGAAACAATCCAAAATGAAACGAAGAAATTAGTTTAATAAAATTTTCGATCCTATACGTGGATCTTCTTCAGTATCAAATGAAGAGAATAAATACAAAGAAAGGAACAGTGCATTCAAGAACAGTTTAAAAAAGGTAAAAACGTAGAAAGGAGGGTGTGAACACAGGTCAGAAAAAGGAACCTGGAGGTGGCTGGGAATAGAATAAGAGTGTTAAAGGTGATCAGGTAATAGCTTGAAGGGTGTATACCCGAGGAGGGGGCGGGAAGAGGGAGGAGATGACGGGGAAAGGGGGCACTGAAAGTTAATTATTGTCAGAATGCTAATGATCAGCGCCACCAAATGGTAGCGGCATTGTACTCCCTAGGGAATTGAGAATGTCCTAGAGTGATCTGGCCTGCTGAGGTAATAATAATGTGAAATCGCCTGAGCAGGTATAGCCTGGATACGAGACTTACAAACCGCATTATCATTATTATAAATTATTATTATTATATTTTACACGCTTATCATTCTCTATCTGCAGGGCTTTCCAATTCAATGCTGCCTGCCAGAGGACAGAGCTAAGACCCTGCGGATGCGCCACTGTGAGAGCTTACGAAAGCATATCACGTGACCTCCTGTATCCGCCATCTTGTCCACGCCCTATTCTGCCCGAACCACCAGTGGAGTGCAACAAATCGCAGCCATTGTTGTTTGTGGAGACCGAAGATTCATCATCCTGTCGAGGTTCTGATTGCCACAATGAGGCTTGGCATCTTCGAGCATTTACAACTTGGTCTTACTTTGTATTAGGATTGGTTTTGAGTCAGGCCTTTGTTGTTGCTGTCTTATAATCATGTTTGTTTGTAACGATAAGTTGGTTTAGTCAATGTGCAAGTTTGGGAGAAGCAACAATACATGTAGTTTATTCACACCTGATCGTAGGTATCGTGAGAGAAGCACGAAAGTGATAAAATTTTCGTAAAATCCTCATTTGTATTTTGAGGACACTACCAACAATGGCATGCCAATTTGAAATCCGTACGAGGTTCTAGTCTATGTGCTATAGGAATCTATCTTGAGTTTGCAGCATGTAAGGGTGCCCTGAAAATTCTGACTAACGGTCCCCTTTATAAGCTGGAATTTATAAGGGGATGATCGGGTTTTTTTCAAATTTTGGACGTTATATCCATGCGCCATTGTGTCCGAATTGGGGTATTATGACAGGGTATAACTTACGATAGCCCAGGTTAAAACTTTGAGCGCAAGCAACAGTTCCAAACCCAAGAATCGTGTTTGTCTATCAGTCATTGCGTGCTATGTAGTCAAAGCGCAAGCCGCAAATAGCTTAAGTTCACAGATGAGTCAGCTGTCAAAACTACACTAATCTTGCGAAAGTTCGTACTATCGGTAAGGTAGTTAGACCTTAATAGCCGGCTTTTTGCTTTTCTAGGGCCTTCATAACAAGGCTATGTTAACAATAACAAAGATGAAGGGAAAACAGCGAGTCAGAAATCCGCTGTTACAACCGGATTCCCTTTACATCCGAGGTCGTTATAAATACGCTCCAATGTATTAGACATCAGTACCGAAGAGTATACCAAACGGGAGCCGTGTTCTTTCGACCATGTTCATCCTGTTAATATTAGGTTTCCTCAGCAAGGATTTCACCAAAGAGGAAACCCGCCTTATGAATAGACGAGGATGGCACTTTAGCAATCAGAGCCAAGACTTATTTGTCGCGCAGGTGTGGCTAAATTACATTATTAGATCAATGATAAACGTATGATGTGTTTAAGTGTGGTGAAGTTTTTATATTATATACGTGTATTTTCTGCCATTTTACGGAAAAAAGCGTATACGCTAGAATTACAATGTTACATGAAACTCAGGAAAATGTTCGTGTTGCGCCACACATGAACAACACATGAGTGGCATGTACGATTTGTTATCTCTGTCACCAAGAATACGTAACAACAGTGGCGCATATGATTCGTTATCTCTGACACTAGGCCTACGTGTATATCTGAAAAAAAAGTGGCGCCTACGTTTCGTTATCTTTGAAACTAGGCCTATTATTGTATCTAAAAAGTAGTGGCGCATTCGTTTCGTTATCTCTGAAACTAGGCCTGCATGGATTTAAAATCACGATAAAATAATTTACATGGAAAGACAGAGTAGCACAAGGTGGATTTGATCTAATATGGCGTATGCTGTCTTTTTTTTTTGTTTTGTAGAATAACAGTTTTGTATTGGTCACGAAGTTTTGTATTGGTCACGGAATTTTGTATTGGTATTTTGCATGAAATGGAGAAAAAGTGAATAACTAGTAAATTAATAGAGAGAGAGAGAGAGAGAGAGAGAGAGAGAGAGAGAGAGAGAGAGAGAGAGAGAGTGAGTGAGTGAGAAGAAAGAAGGGTGAATATAAGAAAAAAAATGAAGAGGGTGAATTTTGAGAGTGCAAACGTCACTGCCGTATACAGTACATCTCTTTCAGTCATGAGGAATACGGCCTTAAACGTCACCACGGACGATATATGATTATATCGGTGAGAAAGAGGTCCGAATAGCTGAGAGAGAGAGAAAGAGAGAGAGAAGATAGAGAGAGAGAGAGAGAGAGAGAGAAAGAGAGAGAAAGAGGCAGCCAGTATTATCAATGGTTTGATTAGCTGACAACATGGCCATAGTACTCGGTTAAAGCATAATACATATTATACAAGTTGTATGTCACTAGTTCTGTTTTGAAATGTGTGTTTTTTTCAAAACATTTGTATGTCATCCTATATCTGTATAAATATTATTATACTCAGAACTTGAAGTTTTGTAGATTTACCTCATATTGATTTTTTAAAAAAATATATACTTTGGCTATATAGCTATACTGTATCTGGCCTGCGTTTCTGTGGCCTGCTCTTATATAAGCAACAAGTAACCTAGGAATTGGTCTGGTGTTCGCCTCTCTAGACTGGACATACAGGGAATACCATAGCCCCTCCCCCCACCCCCATATCCCCTCAGGTTTGTCTTTTTTTGTGCACCGCATCTACCTGCCATTACCTCGCTTTTATTTCATGTGTAATGAGTGTAATCAAGAAGTTTAGAAGAGATACAGTGAAACCTCGCTATACCGCCACCCGTTATACCGCCATTCCCGCATACCGCCAGCTTTTCGCCGTGGAACGGATCTGACACCTATACAAAGTCACTAAAAATCTCGTTATACCGCCATCCGCCATCCGCCACCAGTTTAACTGTTACATTCATAACTTTAGTATAGTAAATATTGCTCGTTATACCGCCCACGTAAATTTAACCCCCACTCCCCACTCCCCACCTCTACCTAAATCCAGCTAAGAAGGAACATTACTTGGCGCCACAGTCTGTGCTTGTTACTCANATCTACCTGCCATTACCTCGCTTTTATTTCATGTGTAATAAGTGTAATCAAGAAGTTTAGAAGAGATATTTGAGAACAGCAGAGGCGAAACAGCTGTTGGGGGCTGACTGTATCTGAATAAGGCATGTTATTATAGATAACATAAAAGGTTGCTTGTGGAAACATGTAATCCTCCATCGCCAGAGGTGAGCACAGTGGCTGGACAGCCAGGATACACCTTGCCGAGCACTCTGACCGGACTGTATTTTTAACCGAACAAAGTTACCTCCTCTTTCTTGCTTGCCAGGTTTTTTTATCCATTAGTTCAATTCATTCATGCCGGCGACCTGCTCTCTAGCTCAATGGATTATCACGCTGACTCAAAATCTGAAGACAGACTCAGATTTCACGTGATAATGTCCTTTCTTTTATTTAAGATGGGTGAGAGGTATGGTGCTGGGCTTTGTCAGATAAAAAAAAAAAAAGAAGCTCACTGTCTGGCTCTCAGTCAAAATACTTCTATTGGGTAATCTGGCTGTCCTGCCAAGAAAACCCAACCGGAGGGTTGGAGTTGAAGGGGGCGGAAACCACTAACTGATGAAGGTAGATATAGATCTCCGAGTAATACGTTTTGTTATGTCACATTCATAGACATACTTATTAGAGTAGCTCACATGGAGCCGGATTTTTATGAGATGTGTAGTGGGCAGGGTGTATGATATATTATGCTGTTCCAGCAGAGTCACAGCTTGATGTATTAGGCTTCGTTTCGAATAACAATATCATTTCGTCTTTATGTACAGAACTAACTCAGAAATGAGTGGGTGTTGGGGAGCCGGATGAAGTTGCAAGCCTTCCCCTAACCTCCCTCATGCGTGGTCACTTTTTCATATACAGTATTGCATCTAATATCTACAGTCATGAACATGTTAGAGATTTGTTAATTTGATGAGTGCCCAATTTTTTTTATGTTTTGGTACAATTGTTTATTCGTTTGTTTATTTATATATCACAAAATTCTTATCAATGTCATGAGGTTTGTATATTATCCCATGTTGTTTCTTTTCACATGTTATGTCATGTCATCTTGTGGTTGTAAAGGAAGCACTCGTGTCAGTGGTTTTTTTGTTTTTTTTATGCTCAAACTACTGTTACAGTTTTACATTGTTTATGAACGACATTGTGGTAGTTTCTTTTCACTTACATCAATGATATCATCACTGTGCTGTTACCTTGTGGATGTAAAGAACGCACATGTGTCCATTTTCTGTATGCTCAAGTGTATGTTGCATTTTTGACATAATTTATGAATGACGACATTGCCTTTCAAAGCAGCGTATCTATTGCTACATCACTGTCCACACCTACATGTATTTCACTTGCACTGCGAAAACAGTGATCACTGCTGTGACCACATCATCGCAAGAAATTTAGGTTTAGGCTATCGTTTGCGTAGCTGCAGCCGTATGCACAATCTTTACGTTCGTTAACGCACATTGGTAACTACGGAAACTCACTAAATAGTAGTAGTGTTAACTGTAATCAACGCAGTACATGGATAATGCAACGTATGGATTATGCATACAGCCACTGGACACAAAAATTATTTTTTAATGATTTTCACTAAATCTGTCTTTTTGCTCTCTTACCCCACTTTACGCCCCCTCCCCTTTTCCCCACCCTTCCTCCAAAAAAAAAAAAAACCAACAACCAAACCAAACTGTCTCTTTTATGGCATCCAGCATTTCCAGGCTTTAGACTACTTTAATTCTATACTATGTGAGCGTCTATAGAGATATCAAATTGCCAGTTCTCATCCTAATTGAATTGAGTCACTATTGATACAGACTGAATGCACATAACTTGTTCTACAGCATTATGTCACACAATATTGTGAAGAGTGTTTTTCCAAAATGCAGGAACTGCACTTACACTGGAAAATGACATGACGGGAGTAGTGTATTCAGAGATGTATTTCTGCATTAACTCTAGCAGCGCGAGGCATCTCGGGTCCAGCCTCCCGCTGGCTACGCGACCATTGTTACGGATAATGACCGTTGCATGTGTTGTCTGCCAGCTGATCAACTGACACCCGACTGCAAGTTTGACCGCCACCTCTCATGGTTGGCGCTGGCATGCGAACATCTTCTACAGTCACATCCAGTGTAGTGGCGTAAAAGTAACAACTGGTTCTACCACAGCACCACTGGGGTTAACACAATCAAATTAAACTTGAGCTTGATATATGGATTCTATTAAGAGTTTTATCAGTCTATTGACATATCAAAATACACGTAAGAAGAGCAATTATTTACATTATCTCTTCTTATCTCGAAAGATGCCATACGCAGATTTTTTATTTTAAAAAACCGCTCTTTAAGTTTAATTGCTATGTGCATTGTGACCCACTGAGTGTACGGCCTACCTATAACACAGGCCTATGTAGATTTGTACATTATTCATCTTTACATGGGATTGCTTAAGGTCGTAAGAATGATAAGACTCGCATTATGCTGCGATATTATGTCTGTTCCATGGCATTTCTAACGGTCGCATGCTGTGTCATCAGAACCGACCCCAGATTCTGAACAGGATACAAGAACCATTATTTACATTTGACCTAATTTCTAGAAAATGACGTTCTAAGTGAACAGGGATGATATTTTGATAGTGAGATGTGCTAGGACGATATTCTGTATGGCGTCTAGCTTGCTCTCTTTGATGTGTAGCAAGAGCAACTGTTTGTAGAATCAGTTACCCAAAGTGACCATGTGGTCAAAATATTTCATCTCTAGCTGTCAGGCCCTGTTAGATATTCAAATGTCAATGTGGAAGTAGGCAAATAAGGGTGCTCTTCATTCACTATTAACAGGTCTGGTCCTTTCTGATAAGTGGCATAGATATTACACGCCTAATACAAAATGTATTGTAAGACCAGTAGGCGTATATATAATCTACACATTAAGTAACGTATTGCCTTAACTACATTGAACGTTATTAATGTTTTGGGAGTTTCTTGTGGTGACTGTGGTGTGTTAATTAAGGTAAGGATTATGCATACGGCCACTGAAATGGTAATGTTCTTTTCCCATGACACCGGCATTTTTTGGTACTGCTGTCTAATTAAAGACACCGTAAGTCCATTACGCCTAGGATTCTATAGGGTATAGCAGTTTATTACGCAGTGTCTCAGTGTTCCTATTCTACCATTTGTAGTGGTGTGACAGTGTATGAACGGATACTTGACGAACTCCCATTAAATCACCAAGCACTAACTCCATCAATACGGAAGTGTTTATGTATATATCGACACTTCCATTGCTGTATGTACAGTAAAACTTGTCTTTATTAATATTTCCGTATTTTTATCACTTCTTGTAATGTTCGTGTATTGAGAGTGTTCATGTTTTACTGAAGATGGCTAGTAAAATGAACAAAAAAAACCAGGACAAAGTGAAATTTTGCAACGTCTGAGAACTTTCCAGCTTTCACAAAATGTAACACGTTCGCGAATTTCAGGAGATCAGCTTGAAAATTTGAGGTCGTGGGGTAATCGAAATCTAGAGATAAATATAATAAACAAATATGGAGCTAAGAGGGAAGTTCGATATGAAGACCACAGAGAATTCCAGATTGTGAGTTTTGAGGTCGAGAGGTTTCAGTGCATTACAATGACATTATTTTTATAATATGAAATAAATATGTAAATGGTATGAGAAAATGTGTCTCTCAGAAGCCAACCATTATTCCTACTAGGTCACTAATGAAGGCCATTATTGTATGCTGAACTGTTCAGCCCTGCGCTTTTATTCCACTGCGAATGGAGTCTCAGACACTAATAGTATGAAAGAACTGCTTTCAAGCTATTATGCAGTAGTGGCGAACAAACAGCCTGACCTTAATACATTGAAGAAACGGTTTTTATGTCATTCCTGCCTTTTTCTTGATTTTTGCTGATAGATGGTCATGTCATAGTGGTAAAGAGGGGTCGGGGGAAGAGTGGAACGTTCGCTACAGTGATGGAATCAGGCCATGGGTAAGAAAGAAACCAGAAAACTGCGTGATTTCTAGGACAGAGAGCTTTTGTTGAATAAGATGTCTTCAAAGATGCCCATTTTGAAAAAAAAATAGCCTAAAATCACGTCTTAACAGCAGGTGGAACTATTATGCTTGATATTATATTTGGGGAGGATGGCTCTGAAATCTGGTTTACTGATTTTAAGTTAAAGAAGCTTGTCTTGATATTGTTATATAACAAAATAGACTACGAAACGTTCTATTTTATAGGTTTCGGATATAAATATATCACTCAGAAACATTTCTATTTCATAGTTTTAGACATTAATATCATCATCCCAGATTGTGGTGAACATTCAGTATTTTTCAAAAATATCATAACCTAAATGTAACTGTCGTGTCAATAGCATGTTGTGGCATGTGCAAACTAATGACCACAACAGAAAGTTTCAGACCAGTTGATTAACCAGCTCAGTTATTGCTTTTAAATGCCATTCAAATCCAGGTGGATGTTTTTGTTTTTCTTTTGCATTTATTAACACTGTGACCTTGCAAAATGTCATGTTGCACAGTTTTTTATCATATTACCTTAACAGAGCTTTTCACTTTTCATTGAGTATCCTGTACTCTACAGAAGTTGTATGAAAACCACGCCGATTACTCTTGAACTATCCTGAAAAAAATTAACACCAGCAGTGACTCTGGGGCTGAACAATAAAACTGGAAAGTGGCCCTCGAAATCTCTCTGAAAGTTCGAATCAGTCCGCATTGTGTATTCCTGTTACTATTGTTAAGAATGACATGAGACTTACTCCTGTATGTTTTTTCCTTTAAATCTTTTATTCAACATAAAATAAAGCTTAAACTTAGGAATGTGTGGAAAAAGATATGACAGCACCTGGTCATAAATACAACGAAAACAGAAAAAAAAAACAATCTTTCTCCCTCCCTGATTAATTCAATAAGGAAAAAAAAAGAAAGAAAAAACTGTATTCGCCAATAGACTTATGGCTTCTTTTCGTTTGAGCAGGGAAGTTAGTTTGGCAGAAATAATGTGGGTAAATTTGCTATGGAATGAAATAATCCAAAAAAAAGGAAGATAATTTTATAACTTCATCAGTAGTTCAACAGTGTTAACCACAAATCGTAAAACCATGCGAGTCTCCCCCTCGCCCCCTCCCTCGGTGGAAAAAAACAATATATGGCCTCATTAGGCGCAACTCCAATTCAAGCAAGTAAATTTGTAACACCAAGGCAAAACATCTGTCAATGAGAACGCATTAACGAATTCGATTACATACATTATGCAGATTTACATAATTAGTCCAACCCCTAGAAAACAGTTTAAATGTGCAATCATTGTCTGTTGAAAATTCAGCCAGACAAAGAGCTCACGAGTAAAATAGTTACCACTGCAGCTTACATGCGAACTCTAAAATAAAATACAAGACTGCATAATGTAAGAATACATACAAAGTTTATAAAAGTGAGTGCTTCACTAAAAAAAAAAGTCTGATGGATTTGTGTCGGTTGTTACCATGTAAACAAAATTTTAAAGGAAGAACCCGTTAAAGTTTGTTCAGCCCAGAATCGTTGTCTTATCCAAAATGATGGGAAACTCCCTGAAGATGTGAGTCTATGCCATTTCACAAGAACAGCTGTACACTTCTTGTCAATTAACAGTTTTAAGTTTCACATTAAATTTAACATTACCCCTATTCCTCCTCTGAAACTTGTCTTTGATCACCATAGAGGAATTTTAATCATCTCCTTTCCTCTCACAACCCCCTCTTCCTCTACTACAACATTCGTGTAGAAACGAATAGCGAATATTTCTGAACCACGGCAAACTCAGTGATTTGGATATAACGTGAACCAACTTTCGCTACAAAAGAGCCCTCTGAATGTGACTCTCTTCTCCTCCCCTTCCCTCTTCTGAAATGAAAATTCAGTCTTCAAGAACCTGTGCTTCTCTGATAATGAATGTCCTCAACTCGGACAACGCCTCGACCATAATTTCGCCCACTTCATGGAGAGTCTAAATAAACATAACATCACCCTGTGACTTATCTCTCTTATTCAAGGGTTTGCTTTTGTAGATTTTCCACAATTCTGAGACCAGGTCTGCCATCACCACCTCGTTGGAGTTGTTCAAGATGACAGACAGCACAAAAGCGCCGTCCCGCCTCAGATACTGTCGGCCAAACTTCCCGGCCAGGTCTCGGTCGTACTCTGTAATCAGTTCGCCTTTGGCCTTCAGGAACTTTTTCACATTGTAGATGTATTTGAGTCCCTTCTGAAAGATACAGTGTGAGGAGGGAGGAGGAGGAACAAAGAGAGATCAGAACATCAGTACACTAGAAATTAATGTCGTCCGTCCCTGTTGACCTATAAGATTGTATTCGACAAAACAGGTCATACGTTTACCACTTTTGTATCACTTTGTTCACATCTTAAGGCTTGTTCGGGTGACAATGTTGAAACAGAAGCAAGAACTCCAACAATTTAAGACACAAAGATTCCTACGAGGAGCTAGCTCAGGTATCCTGGAGCTGCTCAAGAAAGAGGAGACTGGGAAACGGGCAACCAAACTTATGCCACAGCGACACGCACTCTCAAAGTAATATTATTTTGATGATCAGACCTGCCGAGAAATTTGGCCTCAAAACGCCAACGTGGCAACTCTGAGTTGAAAGGTTACTGACTACGTGACTGTAATTCTAGAAAGCATGACTTTTTATCGGCCTTTTGCTCTCACGTAACTGCAGACTCTCATACCCTAGATTCAGTTATGCACCACAAAACAATCCTCTCTAAGTTCCCTGGAGACCCAAGAGTCCATTTGGAGCCAACTTTAGATGTCTCAGTTATTCATCCTTGTCAACTGCAGATGACTTACCAAATTTGAGATCCCTAAAAGTGTGGACATTTCTACAGGGACAAACAAAACCGAGCCACAGATTTTCAGTTTTATCTATTAGATGATGTTTCTTCCTGGTAATGAAACATTGCTTGTGATCCCGCGTTTTTTTTACCACATCTCATTGATATGAAATACGACTTTATTTATCAATATGGATGATATGATTTATTCTGTCATCTCCAAATCTATGGTACATGGACAAACAATACAATTTTATACGTCGAGACAGAACATGAACATTAAAAGCATTATGACTACTAAATTCATACCATTACAATTGTTTACACTCAATCAATCCACCAATCTGTCTAATCATTCAGATCTGTTTATCCACTGTCCATCTCATCTATCCATTTTTCCGTTCACTCCTTACCCCTAGCATCCAGCTGTAGACCCAGTACAGGAAGTTGCACACCGTTGCCAAGGTAACGGCGAGCATCCAGAACCAGAGGAAGGCGAAAATTTTCTCGTTGAACATGTTGATTGGTAGTGTACACTGGACCGTATACCTGCAGATGGAATGGGTTGTTGTTCTTACGAACATTGTAACTCGAGCCTAAGGTTAGTGTTGTGATGGTAACAGTTGAGATAATGAGATGTTATCATGTGTTAATGACCTAATCTTGGTAGTGACAGTGCAGCTTTGTAAGGTGTGATTTGGTTACGACCTGAGAGAGAAAGGTTAAGTACAAATCTCCCACGAACACAACTGTACCAACAATTACCACAGAACCGGTCTTAAGGGCAGGTCACCTCCCCCTTCGCTCAACCCACGGTATTCTTAATATCATGACTCTTGTGCCACTGAAAATTTAAAAAAAAAATTTAATAATCCAATCAACTTGGAAGTTGACATTGTGGAACCCATTTCTCTGCTTATGAGTATGATCACGTTTTAGGCAAAATCTTGAATACCAGTTATTACTACAGTGTATCTGAACATTAATCCGCACTGTATCAAAATGTAAATGGAGAAAGAAAGAAACCTATTAAAATTTAATTCATTTAATTTATAAATTTTCGGACTGGTGTCCTTCTTTCGGACTAGTGTCCCACCTCAGTAGCGTATGCAGCAAATCCACCGAAGTACATCATTTAGTTTCCGAGAATTGTGCAGGAAACTGTGTCCATAAATTTGTAGATGAACTATAAATGTGAATGTCACCTTTGCTTCTCATTGTAACACCAGGAAATGCCATAGGCACAATCTGAATCCGCTAAAACAGTCCATTTCAGTTACTGCCCACTTTGCCTACTCTCTGAGAAACATAGTGTCTCTATCATTTCGCAGGCGCTGATCACCAGCATTTTGACAGCATCTTCCAATAACTACGTATTTAAAGACAGGTGGACTGAGGAACATGTAAATAATATGTTCTTTCAAGGCACCCAAATTAGACAATAATGAAACAGTTCTGGCCAACGAAAGCAACAGCAGTATTGTTACTAAGCTATGGGGGAACGTTGTAGATCTGCAGAGGACGGCACAGTTTCTGACCCTTCCAATCTGGTATCACTGCATGACCGAGGAACGCAGGAAAAGAAGAATGCACAGACATTAAACACACTGGTACAACGAAAGAAAAGGGCAACCATAAAATGGAACTGACGGAATTCGAACCCACGACCTTTCGACTCAAGTCAAAAGCCGCACCACCAGGTATTTAGCTGATAATTTCGGATAATTATGATTAATATGTATGAGAGACGCTAAGTAGTCAGGCATTACTGTCTTCATCTTTCGACGCTGGTAAGAGATTCTTTCTCTTTGAATCTTCTCTACTTGTTGACGACTTGCGTCATTATTTCCCTTCACTGTACTGTAAATAATTGTAAATTCACTGTATTTACACTGTACTACAATGTAAATCTAGTCACAATTCCTCCTCTCGATATCTCACTCTCTTTCCCT
Source organism: Ellobium chinense (assembly GCA_033807755.1). Lineage (NCBI taxonomy): Eukaryota > Metazoa > Mollusca > Gastropoda > Ellobiida > Ellobiidae > Ellobium > Ellobium chinense. Next base: position 319,650 of record JAWQUT010000070.1, read on the forward strand.
CGAGGATCGGACGGCTTTCAAATGGATGACCTTTACTAGACATTACTAGTTATGCGTTATCTATTCGTATCCACCTTACACTGGATTTACCTCCGCTCCACAAGCTGAGAGAGCAAACGGCGCAAACACCACCACCACCACCAACAACAACAACAACAGTAGCAACAACAACAACGACAACAACAACAACAACAACAACAACAACAACAACAACAACAACAACAATCAAGCCCCACCTCAGTACATTCGCCTGCTGCCATACATCCACATCACAGAAAGTGACTTTGGGGAAGTAGGGAGAGTCCTGCCACACGTCTACGTTTCCGTTGTCATCAACCTCGGGATTTGCACTTTGCACGAAGAGCGTGAAGCCGTAGAAAATATACCTGGTGATAAATTAGCGATAATAGTACAAGCACGTATAGGTGTCTCATTTTCTATAATACTGTATTTCTATTTATAACTCTACCGGTATCATATTTACCATGATCCAGTAACGAAACATCAAAATTTAAAGACACATGATTTTCCCGTGCGACGCTAAATAATCCCTCATCATAAAATGCAGGGCATAAGATAAGAAAAGATAAGCTGAGCTAAATTAAATTAAGATACAACTTTATTATTCATATAAGACACATCTGTTTTATTTCAAGCTATACATGCTGCGGTACATAACAACTTACTTAGACACACTGATGTAATAACTACTATGCACACATTCATACATACCCTACATATGCTAAACTAACATATTGCAAGCTATACCTTAGACCCTGAAAATCTAAATCCTCCTCTTACATTACATCATATCTTCATCCAAATCCTCCTCTTCCCCCATCTCCCCCCCCCCCCCCCCCNGCAATCCCAACACCCACTCACATGCGTGCACATGAATGACCGAAATTTGGGGCAAAGCCTCACTTACCATTTGCCCAATACACTCTGCAAGATCAGAAAGACGCAGATGTCGATGACCACGAACAGGAATTTGGTCAGCAGATATAACCCGGTCAGGTATGTGCCAAATCTGCCGAGCAAAACGGAAATCATCTCATTATCTGTCTATTAACATCGCGGGTACAATGTGGCTGGATATAGTTTGGACTACGTTTTTATTGGGCAAAAATTAAGTCTTAACTGGCAGAAAATGAACCTGGTTAACTAGTCAAGCTAACTTCAAGCCTGCTAAATTCCAGCAATTTCCAGGTGTCAAAATATGTATCACATTTGTCAGGGTACAGAAAGTCATGTGACAGAGATTTCCAATGTTATTTGTTTCTTTATGCCCATCAGGCCACACCAAAACCGTTGCAGCAAGCCATACAAGGGTTGGCCAGTTCATGGACTTGATCTGAGCTTAATAGCGATTTGGACGAACTGATCTGGATCTAAAATATAGCTACATTGAGTGCTTGATCTGAACTTTAATTTTCTATCTAAATTCCAGTTCAGTTCACATCGACCTCGAAAATCACAACTGCAAGCCGAATTCAAAACCAAGAGGAACGGATCTGATATGAAGACTACTCAATTTTCTTGGAACTGATCTAAACGTAATATTAGGGCTTTCTTCCCTTAGTAAACTGAACTTGATATGAACTGACTGTTTTGGTGATGTTGCCCTGAGCCACACCAAAGCGATAGCAACAATAATGCGAACAGCTCCCACAATCACTGGAACAACTTCAATAAAACCAACAACAACACTACTATTTTGATTACCAGCTTACCGTTTTCCCCAGAAGCAGAAGAAGCAACACCGCTTCGAGAGGTACTTCTTGGTCCTGACCACTGCATTCCAGCTGAACTGCCGATGTCCTTCCAACCACCGGTCAATGTATTCTGCATAAAGACATGATCTGACTTTATAAGCCTACTCTTGTAGTGAAGTTTCACACATGTGATCTACAGTGAACGAACCCATAGGAGAACAGTTTTGAGAAAAGCAGCTTCATGCTTTTGGAAATGCTGAAATAACATTGGCATACACAGGATGTCTGTATATAAGTTCTTTATTTCTTAATGTATGTTCAAATGTGATTTCGTCAAAGTACAGTACTCATAATAAACTCTAGATCAGCACTGTCAGCTGAATATGTGCTCTAAGAGATCTCATGGAGAGATGCTACCTTGCCTTGCTGATCCTAGGAGTAGTTCAGTTCGTAAGGATGGGATAGAAGGATCATTTAAATTGTAGCCTGACCTAAAATGTTTTGCCTGAATGGACTGTATGGGGTCATGACTGTGACTGAGTGTGAGAAGCAAAATTGTGGATAATGTGGATTGTTTCATATGCTAATCCAAGTATCTGTTAAGACTTGTAACACCTCCAAACCTACGTGCGCTGAAAAAGGCTGACTTTATTGACCTATGTTCCTGCTAAAAATCTCAGAATTTCAAAATGAATGGCTTGATTCGTTTTGTATCCACGTATATATATCCAACGGAGTATTTCGGATAATATTACGACTAAGAGAGGCTTAGCAGCCAGGCATTATTGTCTTCACCTTCCAATGCTGGTAAGAGTTTCTGCCTCTTTGAATCGTCTCTACTCATTAGCTATTTGCGTCATCATTTCCTTCATACATTTCCTTCTCTCGATTTACCACTGTCTTTCACTTGAGGATCAGCTAGCTTTTCAGTAGACGATCTCCATTAATTGCTATGCGAAGGGACATAATCATTTTTTCAGCGTAGCCATCTCAGACTGGATTTACTTCCCCTTGTCTGTCAACTCCTAAGTTCCCAATTTTTCTACCGTCACGGAATCCAGCAATTTTTTTTTTAAAATGACTATGCCTCTGTATTCAACCCCCCCCCTCCCCCCCNCCCTCATCCCCGGTCGATTTCACTTCGTACCATCCCACTTCTTTCTTCATCTCTCCTTGTCTTTCTTTTCATTCGTCTCATTCCTCCTTTTCTTTTCTTTTTTTCAGCCAGAGGTCATTACAGTCTTTCTCTACTTCATCCTCTTTCTCAGCCGGTCTTCCCGTTTTCATTTCCATCGTGCTCTGTCCCTTCTCTAAGATCTCCGAGTCCGAGATACGACTGATTGAATATACACATCTGCATGACAAAGACAGTAGCCTTCTCCCTCTCTTTTCTCTCACGCTCAGACACTCTGCCCTTGCACTATACGATTTTTTGCTTTCCTCCCGCACTCACTGACTCTACTGGTATCAATTCATGTTGAGGAGAAGTGATGTAACAGTGTATCACTCCGTTCTTCTCTCTCTCTCTCTCTCTCTCCTCTTCCCGATCTTCTCCTTTCGCCATCTTTCTTCCTCTTCGCCTACCATTGATAGTCTCAATCTTTCTTCCCATTGGAAATTAGAGGTAAAAACTGCACATTTTCTGCCTCCATCTAATTCATTTTCCTCCTTTATGTTTCCCCTCCTCTCTCTTTCTTAAATTCTTACTTCTTCTCTCTCTCTCTCTTCCCCTCTGCTTCTCTCACTCTCCTTCTCTGTCTGTCTCTCTCTTCTATCCTCTTCTCACCTGCCACTTGTTTCATTGTTTCCTTTCCTTTGTCACTGGGCGCAACTTGACTGTTGATGACAAGGGAGGCGACTTGGTTTAAGTCCATACCTGAGTTATAACTGAACATCCGCCATAACAGGTTGGGAAGTTTGAACATGGCCGCTGTCACCAAGAGGATTATAGGAACCTAAAATTGAAGAGGTGGAATAATATTTTAGAGCTGTATATTACTGCATTTTTTCCTTGCCATTATTCAGTTTCTCTCTGTTCTTGTATTTCGATCGTGAATTTAAGTATGGCCGTTTTACCAGACAGATCACAAAGTAGATCTCGCTAGTTTGAAGAGGAAAGAACTGTCTTGACGACTTAGTGAGACTGTCACTATTAAAATGTAACTATTAATCACCGAATAGTGCCAGGTAAGTGAAGATCATAATACAAGTACATGGGTCTTTTTTGTTTGTTGTTCCTCTTGCGGGAAGGTATTCATGTGCTATACCAGGGCCATTTAGTAGAGTTGTTTTGGTTTTTTTTTCCGGACGCCATTTCTATTCCACTGCAGCAGTAAATCGACATTTCGAGGATTCCAGACAAGTTAAAACCCCATCATCAGTGACAATAACTGATACAGTAACAGAATGTACCCCAATATCAGTGACAATAACTGATACAGCAACAGAATGTACCCCAATATCAGTGACAATAACTGATACAGTAACACTACCCCATCACCAGTGACAATAACTAATGCAGTAACACTACCCCATCACCAGTGACAATAACTGATACAGTAACACTACCCCATCACTAGTGACAATAACTGCTACAGTAACACTACCCCACCACCAGTGACAATAACTGATACAGTAACACTACCCCATCATCAGTGACAATAACTGATACAGTAACACTCCCCATCATCAATGACAATAACTGATACAGTAACACTACCCCATCACCAGTGACAATAACTGATACAGCAACATGTACTTTACAACCAACAAAGCTCAACGGTAATTAAAGCAATAACCTCATCAACTTACCCACTGATAGTAAGCGATTTCAGTAGCCATCCTAGAACCATTGTCTTTGGGCAAAGGTGCATCTGGTGTGATCCTATACGTGTTTTTCAGCCAGCAGTAGGTTCTAATGTACTCACGCCTCGCCATGTCAAACTCCTCTTGAGCGCAAAAACACTCAATGGCATTCCCTGGCAATACAGATGGTTTGGAGGATGGATTTCGGGAGGAATTTAATATACATGTAAAATAATGACTCATATGTTCACTATCATACCGTAGTACTTTAGGACCACTGTCTCATTCTGTTGCACTCCACACACATCAGCTCTGCTGACAAAAGTTATCGCATACATGTACTAATTTTATTCTTAGCTGAAAAGTCCCCGTATATCAACATGGACAAGTCATACAGAATAAAATACGCATTTTCATGAGCATATGAATGGTGTAGACTTGGAATCAGTGGCCGTATGCATATTTCTGACGTTAGTTAACGCACTGCGGTGACCACGAGAGGCTTCCAAAACATTAGTGGTGTTTACCGTAGTTAACGCAGTCCGTTAATTAACGAATGGATTATGCATACGGCCACTGATCTTTAATTTCGTTACAAAAGATATAGATAGACAACCATCACTGGACACATCAACACACAAAGCGACAGATACTAGGCAGACGAACAGACTTATTATTATCCTAGCAGGAGAAAATACATATTTAGGCTTACTTAAATAAAAAAAAAAGGTAATTCATTACGTAACTGAAACATCAATAGTGGTGTGGGCTGCTCACACTGGAATACATGCATCATACCACCAATTTGTTCTAGAGCCTGGAATCTAGGTTTCTCCTTCACTATCATGACAGGTCTCATTTAATTTTTCATAACTTTTCACTCCCATACACCTTTCCTTCGTTTAAGCGCTTTCAAGAAAGTCAAACTTGAAAGTTAAGATTTCTACTGATGATTTATTGTCTTTGATACAATTCAAGCTTTATACAGGTGGCATGCCACCTAATCAGATTAGACCCTACTAGCTATTTATACATTAAGGTGACATATTTGTATCATGCAAGCAGTGCACTCCTTCACCCCCTCTCCTCCCACCCCGACCTGGAAGTACACAAGTGGGATATCAACTCCTAAAGTCACACACAACACTTTTCTCTATGCAGTGAATACAGAAGTGCAGTTGTCCCTTGCTTACTAAAAAACACTATTACGTGGGGATGTTACAGACATGAATGACTCATAAGCTCGCTTCCTATATTCATTAGTGTTATAAAAAGGCCCTGACTTAGGACTACTCTTTGGGCTACTAATCACAGTCTGCGAATGCATGTTATCGCCATCTTGGGTTTCAAGTCTGTTGAAGAAATATCTGGACAGACTGGGATAAAAGGGACAACAAGCATGTGCAATGGATATATACTACCTATATTTTTGCACTGCTTTTCATCTCTATAGGTGGCATGCCACTTCTGAAAATACTCCCTTGATACAATGACTAGCCACTTAGCACCTTCAAGTAGACCTCTCATATCGTATTCCTCCAAATCGTTGACATCAGCTGTAATTCAAGTACAGTACAAGCATTTCCGTTTACTTCTAACTCCTCGAGGACATGGAAAAAAGTTGCAATTATCCAGTGATGTATGGAGTATTTAATTGTTTTAATCCCATATCGATTGCGATTGTCCAGTGATTTATCGAATATTTTGTTATTTTAATCCTATTTCGATTTAGCTGAGGTTGCCGTTATGCAGACTGTGCTAAAGTGAAGTCAGTTCTTGCACCTCAAACATTCTACAGTACTTTCATTGCATGGTTTGTATTCCGTCCCACTCAATCATTTCTTGTTGCCGGAGTGTCAAACAGACAACAGCTGAACGACAATAATACAGAGTTTGCGCTCTAGCGGTGGGTCTCTGTTACTACACCGTTACGTGCTGAACGCTCCTCAGTAGCGTTCAACATGGTATATCTTAAAATGGTAAGATTATTAATGTGCAAGCTCTCAATTTAACAAAGGCGTACCTACATACTGCTTGCCACTGACAAAAATTGAGAAGACAACCAGGAGGGTGACAGTGTAGATGTGGTTGAGGCGATCAAAAGCGTCGTCATCGTTTGAAGATTGGAGTCGCTGATAGCGGGCAAAGCCGCCTATGATGTAGTCAAGCCTGCGGGTCACACATAATATGAAGGGCACAGCGTGGACTACTATCACAACATACGTAAACCTTGTAAGGATGTAAGTTTCTGTAACTTTACAAGTGGATGCAACTTTATGTAACTTGACATGTGGTCTTGCAAACACGATGTCAAGACTCACACTTTCGTTCATAATCAGCATTTATTAGACTTTATAGATTACTGGCATAATGCTATATCCTGGTTCTTGAACTCATTCGCTCACGCTCACTATTATTGTTGTGTGTGTGTGTGTATGTATGTATGTATGTATGTATGTATGTATGTATGTGTGTGTGTGTGTGTGTGTGTGTGTGTGTGTGTGTGTGTAAGTAAACTAAATACAGTATACAGTATAAAGAAGATATTTTTGGAAGAACATATCTAGCCATATCAGTATGTAATAAAGACTATATAATAGTGCAACTTTTATTTTTAAACTCAAGACTAACCAAGATCTGCTACTTTGCCTGATATGGTAATTACATGCAAATTACAATGTCATGAGTGAATTTATTTTCTACTGAAATGAGTGTGAATGCGTCTTGTTTGGCTTTCTTTAAACTTTAATGTCATTTTGTGCGATTTCACTATTTAAGTTTGTTGTATGAATGTGGGTTGCGAGCAAGGGGCAGCATTAATTTTTAGTTAATCTTGAGAAATCACTTTGTATACATATGTAGTCCAACTTGATTTGTATTACATTATAAACTTGCTCGCATTTTACTCAGAAAATAAGTTTCAAAAACATCAACCTGAACAAGAAAGGTAACACCAATTCAAAGAAACCAAAACAGTAAATTTTGCAGGGGGTTGTTTCCCTTAGAATACTCGTGAGTCGCAGCATTGCCATTTACCATCAACATTATAATATCTATAATCCCGTGATGTACAGTATTTGTGAAAAATGAAAAATGGCTAGAGCACAGTTTGAGCAGCAATAACAGCAACAGTTCAGAGAGAGAGAGAGAGAGAGAGCGCGCGCGGAGAATGTTTAGCTGGAGGACATCGCTTACCTCCCAATACTTACTGCACATCCAAGTTTTTGTCAGGACTGTCGTGGAGGAGGAGTTTGGGCCGAACATTACGTCCATTATCAAAATCTATGTTTGCTTTGTTGTTTTTTCATAAAGGGCCACGCCGATCTAACGCCCTGCGACCCACTGGAGTCTGTCTTCACGGTCGATTTTATTGAAAAAGACATCATCTGGCATCTGGCATTGTCATTACTCCGGGACTAATTCAATGATGACATTCGCCACATTTATTCACGTATCACTTAATACACGCCATTATAGTCGCTGTAGGCAAGTAATTGTGTATCCACGTTATCAGGGGCTGGTGAGCATCTACTTACCGTTCCAATATGTACCCACCACCAATAACGTCATTTATATGGCTTAACTCTTTAAAGAGAAAAACACGCTCTGCCTTAAGGACAGGACGATTCTTCCCTTTAGACCTTTTCTAAGTCTGCATGCAAAAATTGTGCACCAACTACTAAACGGTGCATTTTTATTGTTGTTGTTGTTGTTGTTGTTGTTTTTGGTGGTGGTGGTGGTGGTGTTGTGGATGGCGATCACAGAATCGTGATCTCTCAAATTATAATCCTTTAAATTTTGCACATGTTAGCAGTCTCCGTTCAGGCCTCCGATTAACCTCGTAGCGCTAACAGCAAACACTGAATCATACTTTTAAAAAGGATAGAGCCCATACTGTGAGCCACCAAACGCAATTTCATAGTATAAAAAGGAGCCCTCGTAAATATCTAAAAAAAAAAACAAAACCCAAACAACTGATTATTTCTACTTCCATTTTTCTTTGAGACAGCCTATAAGACCTAAATTTGAAGGGAATATATAGACGAGTCTAAACTTTATCACCCCNNNTGAAAAAAAAAACAAACAACAAAACGTCGGTCTTCAACATCTGTCTATCTGTCTGCGACTGCTGAGTGCTGATATCATTACTAGAAGTGAATTATTATGTGAACGAAATAGTCCTGAAAAACCAGCTTGTCGGCCGTCAGCACTTCCTCAATGGAAAACTTTGGACACAAATCTAAGCAATGTTATTCTGCTTTTATGACTTTCAAGAAGTATATCTTGTTCGGAGTCCACTTTTCACTGGTAAGCAACCGGAAACAAAATTCTTTGGAGAGTAGGTGAAACAGTCATAGATACTCTTCAATTTCTAAATCCAGAAGTCACTGAAAATTTGGTGGCTCTTCTAGCATATAACGTCAGAGCAAAACTTAACCCATACAGCGATCATCGCACCATATTGTGTGTTTCAGTTCCCGGCTCCTCCTGATCATCGCATGATATCGTGTTTTCATTCTTTTGTCTGATGATGATAAACGCACAATGTCTATCACTGGTGGCCACTTGAGCCCTAATACATCATCATGCTAAGGGTAAATGCTGTCTCTTGGAATGCACCCTTTTAAACTCAGGCCAGATTGGATCACAATGTTTCTAAAAGTATGGAGTAAAGTCAATCTCTCTCTCTCTCTCTCTCTCTCTCTCTCTCTCACACACACAAATATGCACGCACGTGCGCACACACACACAAATCACTCGCTTACAGGACTTGTCAACAGGATTGAATAATTTTGATTAAGTATGCTTTATTTTTCATAATCATCACCACAATAATCAAAATATTATAAGAAGAAGAAAATTAATTTGATAATAGAATAATAATCATATACATACCAAAAGTTCAGCAATCAAAGCAAGCAGTAATCAACAATCATGTTTCAAATTACTAGATCTACCCTAGCCATTCATTCTGGAAAGCAGCGCAGGACATGTCAATGACAAGCACAGAAATTATGAGTAGATAACGTGGTCACACTTTCAAAGATTTACAGTGATAAGAAATTACATACTTGTAAAAAGGTAAAAACACACAAAAAAACCCACCTTTATGACACCCTCAATGTATGACTCTCCTTGCATAGCTGTGGCATTTCAGAATCTCTTGCAAAGAAGCTCGAAAAACAAAGTTCATATTTTTTCCCCAGATTGTTGAGAATTCTGCGTTTCAGCTTATTTTCACATTCAAACTTACAAACTAAATTGTTGAAATTGGAGCAACATTTGATTCCCCGTGCACATCTTCTATACTTTAAGAAAATAGCAGTTTAGCAACATTAATCCATTTCCTTTTTTTCCTCAATTACTTGCATTGGACGTCTTCACAGCTGTCTAGGATATCCACTTACTGAACTGAGACCTAGTGCAAATTGCACTGATTTTAATTTGTTTTTACTAACAAAGACTGGACTTTTCAGAGACTTTCGCCAACAAATACTTCATTCATAGGAAGCTTTAGTGATTCAGACTAGCTCAACTATCAACATAGTCTACTGCATCTCAACTGTCTTCTGATGAACATTTGTAAGTAATCAAACTATGAATCAAAGCGATAAGAAAGAAAAAAACTCTATTTACCCTTTATCTTTGTAGCATATTGTCATATCAATCGAGTTTATGTGGCTGCAGCCATTCAGTTTTGAAGTTTTTCAAATACTGTATATTTATCGCGGGTTGATTACATGCGTATGAAATAATCCTGAAATTATTAACATTCTACAACAGTACAGGCTAGTTAATCGTCTCCAATTATAAAATCATTAACTTTATAATGTTATTTGCAACAGATTAGTGGTGACATATCAGAAATGCAGGATAGTGATGTTGATCTCAAACCAGAAAAAAAAATAATCTAGCTATAAATTCATGCTATGCTAGCCTATGTGCAAATCTTTTACTTTGTGACTGGGAAAGAGCAAACTGATGACAAGGAAAAGCTAATCATTCTTTTTTGACGTAGTAAAATATCGTACATCACATATCTAAAAAGATAATTTCAGTATACAATCTTATAGGTCAAACCAGATGAAATATGAATTATACAAATCTGTGTCTGTACACACAATGATACTCACTCAAAGTTGATAATGACGAAAATCAAAGTAACAAACTTATTACGCAGTGTGATATAATCAAGACGAAGGAACAAAATGTTTCGCTGGACAAATGAACTGCTGCATATTTTGAAGCATTTTTTAATTATAATATGCTTGTAAATGCATTAGACTGGCGTGTGTGATTAAGACAATGAAAACATCTGTCATCAGATGCTACTGATCATTACACAACAGCCGAATAATTCACTGTGAGCGTGAACAACAAAGCAGTACATACAAACACATTACTGTGACCATTAAGACGTGGATGGTCACATCTACTGCTAAATCTAGGGCATCTGATTAAAATGCAGCTGAAGCAGCCCTTATTTCTCCAATGACCAGACAAATCACAATAGGCACTTTATTTAACAGCAAGAGACATTCTTACTTTATATATGGACAAACAAATCAAAACATGCATAAAATTTGTGTGACAATGTTCACATGAAATTTGTGAGGAATGCTTAGGTAACAGTTTGGCATTTTGTTTGATATATATGGAAAGGTATATACTATATTAATAACAACAAACAACCTCTCATACATGTACTTTGCATGAGTAATGTAAAACCAGAAATCTAACCATATTACTCATAACTTTAAATTCAAACTAATGCAACTGTACAGACTTTCAATTCATATTCTCTAGTGATACAGATCTCTTACATGTTCTTGATTTAAATCGAAGAAAAGTTCCAAAATGTCCCAACATATACTCCACTTTTGTTTTTCTGTACATTAATACACACAACAGTCCTTCCGATTTTGTTGATTGAAAAAAAATCAACTGCATAATTTTTATGTTACAGCGAAACATGCCAGGAAAACACCATATTATTATTTGAATTTTACATTTTTTTTGTCTGAAACATGGGGAATACCTAGACCAAAATTTGGGATTATGAAAAATCCCTAAAGCGATGAAACACTTGAAGAATGGCAAAACACACTAGTCAAAGTTAAGCTTACTCCAGAGCACTGGGGAGCACATATTTGATTGCGTTCAAATCAGGAATAACAGTTAAGATCTCATCTTGATCCATAATTTTCCGAACACGTTTTTTTCCCCCTAATGGGTTCATGAATGCTTCGCAGGTGGTGAGTTTATGCAAGCATGTATGGGACACCTTATGCTTCATTGGAAGACTTTTTATGGAAGTATTTTGTGACATTATGGTAAAAGGAATCACAAAGGCACAATTAGAAGAAATGTTTAGAACTGTTAAACAGTGGAATAGGAAAATGTATATACTGCAAATATAAAGTATAGGAAGAGTTACAGTATAGGTATGATTAACACTGGGAACCATGGTAGAATATACGAACACTGGAAAATATACAGAACAGTTTGCTGAAAAGAACAATTCATAAATTTTCTTCAAGCTGATATCAAACTGATGCATAATATGTAAATAAATATACATACATCAAAGCTCAAATCAAAAAGGCACAGCATGTGCTAAACGATAGCTAATTTATCCCCATATCCTCAAAAAAAAACAACTAATAAAAAAGGCTAACTTTTGCTCCCTGCTACTCAGCTTGATAAACAGATGAAGGAAACTGTATAATATAATAATCTGATGCATGTGATGAAGTTTGACTGGCCACTGCTGAAAGGCACATCATTTCTATTGTCATATGGAAGATAGTTCAAGTTTGTGCATGTAGACATACTAACAAATTAAATGTACATAACAATGATCTTTAATCATTATTTCTATAGTGGACAAACATAATGCGTAACTGATATACTATACATTGCTGCACACAACATCTAACAAAAATATGGCTGGGATCTTGTAACTGGCTAAAATACCTCACAAGTTGGAAACACTGCCTTTCTAACCTTTTTTCTTCCTTTCGACTCCTTGGCGTCACTACAGTTTGGTACACAAAACTCTGGATTGTCTATTCCCTTCTGGAAAAGCTCTTCTACTATCTACTCTATACACTGGCCTTACATCTTTCTATTCTCTAAAATGGATTTTTGTGTATACTGATCATGTACTTTAACATTAAATAGAAAGACCTGAAAATTTTCGAATTCTGCATCAGTATTTTTAAACCTTACAATACATCTCTGAAATACATCTGAACATGGCCTATCATACTGAGATTTGATGTGCTGTATACCTCTTTTCATAATCAGGCAGTCTGAATTCATTCAGATTGGTTATTTACAACACTGGCCATTGACATCCCAGAAACACAGGAGGAAATCTGAAAGATAATCAAGTAGTATTCATCCATATCTTCATTAAATAATAAGCTTTTTTGAGCAAAAGTGCTCTAGCTATAACATTTGCAAGATGTAAATAATGGCAGCCAGGTCATGGAAGACTACTCTAAATATTTGAGGCAGTTTTGCATAACTGCAAGGCACATTCTGCAGTATCACAAGATTTCATGTACAAGGTGGAAGACATCTGATTCATTGTTGTTCTTTCAGTCATGAAAGGCAATAGGCAAAAAAAAAATGAACAGGAGAATAAATGAAAAACTGTTACACATAAAATGATGACAAAAACATGAATGCCACAAAGCTGCTCTGATAAAACACGTTAGGATCCCATTAGGGTTATTTTGTTCGTTTTGCTATACCTATCCTTAATCAAGATGGCACCTCAAAGCCTCAAAACTTCATTAAGATGCGACATGCTACTACTGGTCTAAACTGCATAACATGTTCCAACCGGTCCAAAATTTCTCTAAGAATATTTCGTGTTCATAAAGTAAAAATCTCCAGACTATGCCATTGTGCAAGAGTTCAAAACTCAGAAACACGGAATGCGGTGAGGTTTATCCAAATCTTTTTTTATATTCACAATACTTTACGAGATCAAAAGAATCCTGAACATGTTATGGGCAGCTCTTTATCAATAGTAAAGACGGCAAATTATATAGAAATTCACAGATCTGTGTTGAAAACTATTTCCGTTACCTTCAGTTTCTACACCGTATGATTGCATTTAAATTTATTGCGAAGTGCTTACACGGCTGTGATAATTACTTCTTACAATAATTTCTAACAAGTAAGAGAAAAAAACAAACCAGAAAACGTTCCTAAATAGCTTCCAAGATAAAGTTCTAAATCTTCAAAACATCTGGTTATAAAAAATACTGAAGGAAGACAAATAAACATTCAGTACCTTTTCAAAACATAATCTGGCAGAATGGCTTGAAGGGTAAATATGTTGGGTTGGAAAAATCTAAAAAGTGTGTGCTATTATATCAATGCCCAGCAATGTCAAAAGACTGTTATTGTGCATCAACAATCATTAAATGCTGGCTTATTCTTCAGGTCACTCCTGCTATGGATAAAACTGAGAAATTTCAAAAAACTCAAAGTCTGTCAGAAATTAAAAACAGTAACCCAGCTATACATTTAGGTCCGAAAATGCACGATGCGAAAACCATAAATTACGAAACTAGCGTTGCTCAAAAACACTGATAAGTGCAAGTCCCAAAATGAGAGCTGGGTTATATTAGTCCTATAGAAAGAGTGAAATGTACTTGGTACCAAAATATTTAGTGCCTCCACTGAGTTTTGTAATAACTTTAACAAGTTTATTGGTAATGACCACGTTCGACTGCCACTGCACAATGATGAATGAATCTCTCTGAGAACTGCAATCTTTCAGGTCATTGAAGGCAACACGGCTTAGCTGGTGCAAACCGAGAATGTAACAGAACATCTGTCTTGCTAGCTATGAATACTGAGAACGAAAGTACCATTTCTTTACATATGAGACAGAGAAAGGCTGGTAGTATAATTACGCATTTCCAACCATAACATGTTAATGTCCTTCAGAGAATCGGCAAGGGCCCTCAGTCGACAATAAACTAATGGCTTATGCAATATTCCTCTGGTGATCTTCAATTCTCATCTCTCACAAATCAAGAATGTATTCACTGTGAATCTTAACATCAATATCAGGTATAAACTCACACCCCAAAAAGTAAAACCCTCTCAAATTTACTCTTGCAGTTGTAATCTATGCATGAAATGACTTATACATTGTCAAATGGAGTGTGAACATCGGGCTTTTTGTATGCAATGTGATGATCACTGAATGCAACAAAGTGAGGTGCATAAAGATTTAAGGGTGTCATCAAATTTATTTAAAAAGCACGGTGGCTTTACAGTATACAGTCAGCCGCTACGTGTTCAAACAAAACAACCGTGTAAAATTATACAAGAAAATACAATTTTAAAACAATACAAATACATCAAGAAAGATATTTGCTGTATTTTCAGGAATGATTTTCGTTGTCTCGTAGCAACTCCAAATGCTGATTATCCTGGTTGTTGTTCTACTCCTTAAACATTGTATTTCAAAGGTGTGCGGTCGTAGCAAATACTTCAATGGCAAACCAGTAGATCTACCTTTATATTGCATAGTTTGATGTATAAACTGACAATGATATGCCACAATGAACTTGTAAGTAATATACAATAAGCCACAACATTTTGGTGTGAAGCGAATTCATTATTATACCCTTATTTTCAATCTACTTCCCCCCGCACTAGTTTTATCCACATTTCTCTACTTTCCAGACCCCAGGATTTGACGTTCATCATACACTAAATAGTCAAAAAATATTACTGACAGCAACATTAAACAGCCTGTACTTCTAAATTGTGCATCAAGAGGCGAGGAGTTGCATTGTCGGCTTTCTTCCCTCTGTCTTTTTCTTCATTTTTTTTCCTATCTCAAGATACTGTGTTTGCTTTTTTTTTTTTTGTTTTTTTAATTTTAATTTACAGGGCGTTACTGTATCTACAGTGCTTACATTTAACGTATCTACAATGCGTATATTTAACATTTTCTTTATATCGTGGTCCATATCCCCAACTACTGATTGTTCGTTTATTTTTTTTTCTTTAATTTGGTCCAATGAACCAGCCCATTTGCACACATGCAGGACCAACATGAAAAGAAATGACTACCCTAAGGAGACCAACATGAAATCTTGTTTAGCTGTTCCGCTATGGGGAATTTTCAAGTCTTGGGTGCTGAGAGGCATCCTACAAAGAGCTTCAGCTGTTAATGACTAGCCATACCATTACTTTATACTAAAGTCTTTATACTGTGATAGGAAGCACAAACGGTCCGTCCACTCTTCTACACAAGGGCAACATCTTGGTCTCCTATGTGTGCATATGAGTGTGACAAAGTCTTAAATTATGATACCAAAACTTGTTTTAAGCTTGAGAGTCAACTCCATAGTTGTCATTCTCAGCATCTAGACTTTTCTTGATGAGTGGCTTGTTCTTGTATATATCCCACAGCTTACGGATGATATCGGCCAGAAGGATGTCGCTGGTATTGCGGGCGATAAGACGAAGAATAAAGACACCATCATCTCGAAGATACTGGTCTGCAAACTTGCGTATCAGCTTCTTGTCTTCCTCTCCGTGGATCTGGTCTAGAACCTTCATGTATTTCTTGATGTAGGCCACTCGATTGGACAGGAACAGTGCCCTCCATACCCAGAAAAGGAAGTTGCCACAAGTACAGACGGCCACGAAGACAAACCAGAACCACAGGAAGATGAAGATCTTCTCATTGAAAAGGTTGATGGGCAAGACACACTGGACAGTGAAGGTCTGGATATTCTGCAGCTGACGGATTTCAAAGTCACACAGTGTGACTTTGGGGAATCTTGGTGAGTCGCGCCAGTAGTGATCATTGGCAAGACCCTGGAGGACTTCAAATCCATACAGGTTGTACCACTCTCCCATGAAGCCATTGAGAAGGAAGAACTGGACTATGACGTTGACAACATACAAGACTTTTACGAAGATGTACAGCCCGGTCAGGTAGGTTCCATCCCTCTTAGAACAGAAAAAGCAGAAAAACCTGGACATCTTTTGACGCATGCGAACGAGGACGTTCCAACGGTACTGGCGATGAGCCTCCAGCCAGCGGTCCATATACAAAGCAATGTGACCAACGGTTTCCTCTCTCTTGTCTGGTGATCCTATTTGGGTGCCCGCCACCAAGGTGACCATCTTGTCCATGTTAATTCCTGATCCACCGTTGAACATCCTCCAGACCAGTGCCGGGAACTTAAAGAGGAATGCCATGAAGAGCAGGATAATGGGCACCCATTGGTAGTAGGTGAGCTCCTCAGTGTTTCTGTGGTCCTTCTCAACAGGAATGGGCGTGTCCATTGGAATGTAGTAGGTGTTCTTCACCCAGCAGAAGGACTTCGTGTAAGCCGTGAATGAGCCCGTAAAGTGGGCGGGACACCAACACTCAATCGGATTGCCCACATACTGCCCACCGCTGATGAACACAGCGAAAATAGCCAAGAGGATGACGGTATACAAGTGGTTGAGGCGATCCACCCAATCATCATCGTTGCTGGACGTTAGCTTCGAGTAGGAAGCCCAGCCTCCCAAAATCGCAGACACCCTGGCAAGAAGAAAAGAATAATAAGATTAGATAATTATTTGATCACTGACTGTGATAGATGAAATACTCAAGCCGAAACAACCTGACTTGTGGCGTTGATCATGCATTTTGATGATGTTAAGGAATTATGACAAAGATAATGATAATGATGATAAATGTGAACGAAGATGATTACCCCTACCATCAACAGCAGTTTTTTGTTTAATCTGTTTGCCAACATTCAAGAGAAAATAATATCTCGACAAGGTAATTACCCTATAGCGTCCCTCCGACAAGCTATCTTCCTGCGCAAATGTTTGCCATTCTCAACCGCATATAAGTAGAAAAAAAACCCATACCCATGTCTTTTAAAAAAAAAAAAAATCTTAAATTTTTCCCAATATCTTCCTCATAAATACTCTCTCTCTCTCTATCTCTCTCTCGCTCTCTCTCTCTCTCTCTCTCTCTCTCTCTCTCTCTCTCTCTCTCTCTCTCTCGTGTCTCAGCTAGATCACATCGCCTTTTCCCCCCATACTGATCCTATCACTCGTATTTAAACATCAATCATTAGCGCTAGAAGACATAGGGAAGTCACTTCATGTGGCGAAATGATGGGTTATTTCTGACCAACACAATCACTCTAGAGCAGAGGTATTGTACCTAATCCTTGCGGAAAGCGGGCCTAAATTTGTATATTAGTGGGGACACCTCTAAAACATGGCTACATATTTAATAATGGTGCATGACACTAAACGAAAATAAAAGCATCCTGTTAGTCTGTACATGTGGTGACTTAGGGAGTTATATTTTTCATCACTGGCGAGCTGTATTGTGGTCGGCGTTTAGCAATCCCTGCTCTAGAAGACATCAGGCTAAACCACAGAAAGGCTGACGTGAAACGCTTGCAGAGATTTGTTTTCTGCAGCTTATATTATGCTCGATGCTCACAAAAGTTTGCCCACAATGCGAATTTGCATGCGCTGTGTTACCCATGTTAACACTACGACTCCTCCCCATCAAAACCTCCCCAAATAAGTCCCCCTGTTGTCTCCATAAGATTTATAGAGGACGGTGTGAGCAGCGGGTTCTGTCTGTGGAGGGAAAGGCATATCACAATAACAATGAAATCCTTCGAGAAGAGATGCGTTTCAGTTTAAGGATATGGCTCTCAAGCTGTTGGCATGTGCTCTTGATGTGGGTCAGGGTGGCCCTACGGCACAATCGCTACGCTTAATTGCAACCTACAACCCAATAGAACTAAGAAACGATTTAATTAAAGGGGGTTGTAATTATCCAGTGGTCTCAGTGAAGTCCAAATTTCTATTGTCTATGTCATTAAGCGGAAGGTGCGGTTAAGCAGACTGCGATTAAGCTACGTGGACTGTTTTACAAACCTCAGTTCTACACAACAGAAATGTCCCTGTGTTTTTTGTAGCTTCGCCCACGTTGACAAGGCACAAACAAGATTTCGAGTTGTTCAGAACAAACAAGAGGAATGGGGACAAGCAACCCCAAGGAACGCCAGATGAACAAGCTCACGGCATGTTTGATCGGGGCGGTTGTTCGGCTCCTAACAAGTTAGGACATATTACACAAGTACATGCAAGGGAAGGATTGTTGAGAGATGCTAGGCGCAGATGGAGCCAAGTGGTCGGTATAAACTGACTTGAATCAATCAAGACGTGACAAAGGCACGTTGATAGCCATTGAGATTTAAACTAACAACTACTAGCTATGACTAATGAAGATCGGACAGAATGACCGCTGCGTTTCATTCCTTACAGGTGAAGACTAAAAATAACCCCGAATCCTCCCCTCACCCCCCCCCNCCCCCCAAAAAAATGTATATAATATATAAACATGTATAAAATATTTCTGTTAGATAAAACTGTCATACAAAGTTCCAGCAATGTTCATTCAATCATTAAAATAATACATTATGCGTTAGTAGCGTTTCGAGTTTGATCCGCAGAGCAAATAATATACAGTAATCTTCTTCATGGCAAAGAAGTTTGATGCGTTTCTCTTGGAAAAAAAAAAACAACAACAAAAACGGCAGGGATGGCAAAAATATTCCAAACTAATTCAACCCACCCTTGCCCTTCCCAGACACCAATCCATGCTAACCAAGAAACAAGATGTCTTATACTGGGATTCTAGACTCCAGTCGCGATATTTGACATTTAGTGCACACAAATATTTCCTAAACCCTAGCTACTGGTCATCGTGATTTCGAGAGGTCACCAGGGTGTGTGGATACGGTGTGAAATTGTGTCAAGTGAGTCTCTGAAATCAGAGCTGTCATCTCATAGCGTAATGAGATTCTTGACCTGTTTGCATATAATAACTATATCGAAGGAAAGACTCGTACTCGATAAGTGAAAAAAATGTACCACTATTGTAGAGGGGTAGGGTACGGTAGGAAGGGGACTAAGCACAGGTGTGGATAATCAGAGAGAGAGAGAGAGCGAGAGAGAGAGAGAGAGAGAGAGAGAGAGAGACTAGGCACTGGAGAAGCCTCCTACCAAATTAGTGGTGTACAGTCAAACCTGGTTTGGCAACCATCTGTGCATCGCGACCACCTGTCGAGGTGACCAAGTTTAAGGGACGACCGTGCATATTTCTTTTACATTTAGCCTCAGATCACGACCACCTGGTAAACGACCATGAGCGCCTTTCCCATGCTCCAAATAGTGAAGAACAGAACTTGTTGTATAAAATGATCGTCAATAAGCTTAGGGCCATTGATCTACATGGATTTTGTCACCTAGCTTAGAGTTAACAAAGGTTTTATTTCTACTTTGAATAGACGCCAGCCATACAGTGGCTTCAAGCTTGTGAGTAAGTATGAACATTAGTTCGAAAATCAGGGGNGGGGGGGGGGGGGAGATTTTCTTCACATCTAGACTCAGTATATCAACTTTCCTGGGGAGACCACTCTTATAGGAAATGAACGGTGTCGTCACACGAGTTCGATTATACTGACTGTACATTTATGCCATAAGTCATGCATAATCAAGATTTAAGAGTTATTGAAAGAAATAGAAAAGCCCAGGTAACAATATGAAATAATCATGTTATCGGCGCCAAGTTCGACACCCTCTGTGGATGTTGGCTTCAGGTTTATCATCGAAAAAGAATTCAACCGATGGTTTCAACATTCAAACTGCAAGGTAGGCGGGTAAGCTATGAGAAAATAGAAATTCTAGATACTTGATGCACTATAACTAAGTGTAAGCCTTACTGTATATTATCTGCTCTTATCAGCTTCTCTGTTAGCTCCTCCCTGTTCCACCTCTTCTTCAAAAGCAAACTAACATCCCACACCACAGAAGTAAGTGAAAGTGCTTGTCTCTAGACTATTTATTATACCTTATTTAACCGGTTTCGACAGCCAGTTTGTTTACACTGGCTCGTCTAGATTCTTTTGTTACTGTACTTGCGCATACTTTACTATATGTATCTAATAACCGGAGGTCGACCTTGATAAGCTTGTAAGGAAAAGTAAACTCATCAATCGTCTCGTTTCTTTGCTATTTGCGTTTCAAATGTTTAAGACACTGATGTATCTATCCCCCCCCCCCCNTTCCCCCCAAAGCCTCTTGTCATACCCTATAAAGATATTCCTGATGGTATGGAATGTGTGATGGCAATAAAACTCGCAACAATTTCAAACCCGTCACTGGCTAGGTCATACAAAAATTCCGTCAGTTTCTTTTATCGTTTACAAGCTTAACAGACAGAAAAGGCACTCCAAAATGGCAGGATAGTTACATTTATACGCCCACTCTCTTTCCTCCAACGCTCCTTTTCTGTAACCTTTGCAATATCATTCGTGATTTCTTGTGACTTCTGAGATGTTTGTCTTGCAAAACTGTCGAACTTATTCAAAATCAGACTGACTTAACCTTGACCATCTTTCTCCAATATCACATGGTGAAACAGGTTCAGTTACTAACACTGTGTGAACCACAGCCCCCCCCCCCCAAAGGCTTTGTCAGGTTTCCACTCATTTTGTCCCAAGGTTCCTATGAAGATGTAAATTAATGGTATAGCTTAGTCGCATTTTTTGCGACAAGGTATACTAGGGTAAAGTAAAACAACCTGAACGCAATACTGCGACCGTCTACACAAACTGTTAAAGACCAGT
Organism: Ellobium chinense; assembly: GCA_033807755.1. Classification (NCBI taxonomy): domain Eukaryota; kingdom Metazoa; phylum Mollusca; class Gastropoda; order Ellobiida; family Ellobiidae; genus Ellobium; species Ellobium chinense. Next base: position 340,882 of record JAWQUT010000070.1, read on the forward strand.
TAATCTGAAACAGCAATGAGCAACTTTGCGAGGGACAGTGGGGTTGTAGTCGCCTGTCTTCAAAACTGATTCAAAACGAGATCTAATACAGAGAAAAGAAGACAAGGGGAAGAGGAATTCCAAACAGGATACGGACTTATCCATTATGGTATCATGCTTGGCAGGCGTGTCATGGTGCAAGGCTGCAGAACTTTTTATGTGTGTCCTTGCTTTGGTGAAGGATGGAGAAAAGAGAACGATAGAAAGACACAGCGACATATAAGTAGAATCTAACCTATGACCCTAGAGAGAAAGAAGTAATTTCACGTACATTGAGTAAGATCGCACAGCCATTTACTTAATGCACCCTGCCTAACCTTTTATCTTCTTTTAATTCGTGTAATGGTCGATAACGAAAAACCGAATGCAAACGATTCCGAAACTAAATTTAGACCTATGTAAAACAGATCAGTAATAATACCTTCTGCATGGTATGTACTTGCTAGTAATGTTTCGCATGCGAACTTATTTTTTTTTCGGATTTCATGTTTTTAATTTATTCAATCATTAAGGTATTAGGGAGATAGAAATGCAGGCGGGAGGAAGGGAGGGAGAGAGGATGCAGGTAGCCAGGCAGGCAGACAGAATACGATCGGAAGGAACAAGGTTGAGACTTAAACTAGGCTATATCTGTCTTGTATCTGCGCGAAATAGGAAAGCAAGTACGTAAGTAAACAAACAGACGTGATAAGCAGCACGATTATTGGCGGTGATCGAACTTTGATCCAATGCACCTTTAAATAATTTGATATCAGGTCATTATCGTACGTCTGGCCTACTATACAACAAGACTGAAACCGACGCTGAAATCTAACCCGCTCTCTTATTATATGTTTGTGATAGACAAGGCTAATCTTTGGGCGTTAAATTTCGTTCCACGTTAATTTCCCTCAAGAATTAAATAGTCTATTTGGGCAACTTCGAATCTGCGAAATATGTTTCGTTCCATCTCTCCTCAGGCAAGGTACATCTCTGTTCTTTTGTAGTTGTGAAACGTTTTCACCTTTTAGAGGACATGGTTTTCAACAAGTTTAACAAGTTAACAAGTTTAACAAGTTCATTATCAAAGAAATGTGCAGCACTCATACATTTTAGACCCATCTATCCGACACGAGCAAGATTCTCAAATTTCAAGAATTAAAAGGCAGAAGTTTTAATTTTGTTTCATTGCCTATGAAAGAAGGGTGATCTGAGTCGAATTTAAAAGTCACATATTAATATTTACCCGCTGTTCAGTTGAAAGTTCCATGTTTCCTCATTTTAAAAATCTAGAAAGATAGAATCATGTATTTCAAGTTTCTATCATCACGCGAGTCAACGGAACGAAATGTAAATCAGGGTGTATTCAGTATTGAAACAATAAAAACTGTGCTACAGGAGAATGGAACGAAATTTGCTCCCCGGTAATAACATTCTGTCCCTTCCTTCTAGGCTGACAAAACATCTGGGCGCCAGTCACAGCTAGTATCTTAGGTCGGAAACAAATTACAGCAGAACAGATCTAGAAACATTACTTCTCACTTAGTATACTAGTAGCGACTGGTGCTTGAAACATGTGCACAACTGGCATCCATTTCCATGTAAAATGTCATAATGTGGCATAAAGAGACGTGATTCTGCTCATAAAACTGTTGCCTGCTGATTTTTAAAGCTGACTTATAAATTCGGATATTGTCATCAAAACCGGCTAAGGAAAAAAAAAAAGAAGTTATTATCAACCACTTAATTTGACTTGAATTTTGGAATACGATGATGATCCACCCAGATGATATGATTCCAGCAAGAAACAATAATTATTTGACAGTGATAATGTATAGATAGTTTTAGTTTAAAGTCTTCATTGCGGGCCACTTCCACTCTTAGGGGTTCTGCGCCAGTGGTTGTCAAAAAGGAAAGATATTTATATTTCAAATAAACATAGGCTCTTAGTTAGAGATGATTCTTATATTCATCTAATTTTGTGGATTCCGTCTCTGTATGTTCTGTTTTTGTGCCCATGGAGACTCCATGCTATATCTTGGTTTCTTCACAGATATGAAATTTCTCGAGTATGAGTTCGCTTTTCCCCTTCACCTTTCGAAACCGTGGCATGGCAGCATTAAATTTCTCTGGAAATACTATTAGGTATAATTATCGCGGATTCGAACCAGTTATATAATAATATTAAGCATTCTATTCTATTGTTAAGTTTAAATATGGGAGTCCCACCGGTTTCAACTGAATCATACTAGTTTTTATATTAATAGAACAACTTGATGCAATCTTGTCCTCGATTTCGTTTACTATGGTGGTGCCAATTTTCGTTATTTAATGACGCAGTTCCGAATGAGCTGCAAAACCTATAACAGTACTTCAATGCACTAAAGTGACTCTTACTAAATACTACGGGTCCTGAGTAAACCGCTCCTCAACTAGAAGATTCTAGACTGTATGTATGAATGTTTACAGGGCGCATCGCGATAGCTTTTATATAGTATTTAAATAATGGGCGTGCGCATGATAGGTGGAGTAGGTGGCACTTTATGTCTGCCACATGTAGGAATAAGAACGTGCTGAAGTTTTAAATGTAAACAATTCAACAGGTGGTACGTCAGTAAATCTCAATACTCGACATGCTGTACTGAGTACTTAAGAACATATGTACATTAGCATACAACAATGTCATGACATATCTTTAAGCGTGTTCTATGTCAATGAAATCAAGTCGTGGGACTCTCTCAAAGTGTACCTAGGTTGTAAGCCGCAGGGTAAGAGAAGAGAAAGCACCCTAAGAGAGTGTTCCTTAACTCCGCTCCTAACCCTGACTCTGTCCTTAAATCTAATCTAAGTAACCTTAGAAAATTCCTAAGATTCTGTCAAATTAACAATAAAACACGTGTATTCTGAAGTGACGAAATGAAGTATGAGCGGCCAGTAGATAAATATAACTACTTGTGCCGATGACTCAACAGTGAATCTACTGCTACTTAACATCGCCTTACCAGGATGCCATCGTCGAGGCCTATCGATAGTCAGATGAGTGTCTACCATCTGTGCAAAACGGTTCAGTACTCCATAGAGTTTTAATCATCATGTAAAAATTCTTGACATATTATTATTAGCACCTCGACTAGTAACTCTGGCCTGTTGTCAAACCATAGACACTACTATGGCACTAAAGTATCCACGTAGGCGCTAAACTATTAAGTATTATTCAAATTATCGAGTTTGGTGGTAATTTTTGCCTTTCAGGATTCTAGAAATACCAAAGTAACTATGTCGGGCATTGAATTTGAAACAGTCAAGTCATCAAACAGCTTAGTAAGTAAACTAAGTAAACTTTCTTTTAAATCACATCGACGCCTACACTACAAATCTGCTAATCTTCTGCGCACTCTGAATGAAGTTAGTCACTACACCTACTATCTGATAAATCGTGTTTACTTTTCTTATGTATTTCAATTTACTCCGCTTGGACGCATTGGTGTATCATATATCTGATACTCCAGACTTGGTGACAACGAAATGCTGTCTCAGGGAATTTGAAAATTGTGTGGACTTTTGCCGCTGAGGAGGATGACGAATGGCAAGGATTTCAAATGCTACAGAAGACCAGCTGCCAATCCATATTTATATATTGAGGTCTTTTTTTAAGTGCTTATGTTATGAAATCTTTTTCAAGTGCATATGTCGCTAAATTACCATGAGCTCATTAGATTTACGTAGGAACTGGTCATTTAAAAGGAAATAGGACGCATAAGTACGTCAGATACAAAATTAAATGCTGTTTACTGGACATATCGGTAAAGAGTTGTTTGTAAGAAAGGCAAGGACGTCCGCGCACGTCTTACCTAGCGAAGAGGTAAAACGGCATAATAAATGCTGTTCTCTAACTTCTGCAAAGGAGATGACTTGGCAAACTGTTATACGATATCTACGATTATAATCGTTACGGCTAATAGTAATATGATGGTTGTACGAAGATAAACTTGAGAGATATTAGAATCCCATGAAGTCGTATTACAAAGACCAGCCCACAACGTTGATTTTCTAAGGTGTCCTGGTTGTAATAGAGATAACAAAGGTCTCGGGACAAGAGCAACACAACAGCAACGAACATTCTGAGTTTGTTGAGTTCATGAGGTTTGAAGTAATAAGGTCCGATTATAGGTTATATTTACTGCCTGGTCACAGCATGCTGATACTCAGGTACCAATTCAACAAAATTAAATACTACCTGAACATGAATTTCAGCTGTGACACATAACATGTAACATATTTGAAGTCCGTTTAACTGTAATTATGTATTTAATTATGTCGCTTATTATCAGTTAAACAGTGGTGAATTTTTAATTACACATTAGATCCAGATCTCTGAAAAAAAATTTAGCTCTCTGAAAAAAAAAATTAACTGTGACGTTTAGAAGTAGGTCTCTTCCGCCTTTGACATGGCTAATCACGTCATTACAGCGAACAGCATAGGCTGTCTTAGTGCATCCGATTTCTCACTGTAAAACAACTTTGATATATTTAAGGGAAAATGTCGTATGCCTAATGAACAAGACCGTATATCCTACAAATACCGGCGACATACGACTTTGAAAACCGCTACAAACTTTGCTGTTCTGTTTCCGCCTCCCTACTTGCCAGAGCTGATACTCTTGGGCACGCTTGCCTGCTTGATCTATCTCTATGCCTTGCGCAAACCTCTCCAAAAAAAGATCAGTAAGGAGGTAGAGACTGGTGCATATTTCCTTATGCCCGCGAGGGTTGACGCGTGAAACCCCGGTAAAGCCAGGGAGTCCCTAAGTTCAACAACTGCGTAACGCGTGCCAAAGAAGGGGTCACCTCAACCCTTTTGGGCAAGGTGACAGTCTCGGTGTCTGAAGGATAAAGTCGAAATGCAGGTAGTCAACAGGGGCCGGAAGTGGGGAAGGTTACAACATGTGTTTGTAGGGCAGACTTCGTTATAACGAATGGAATGATGGCTATTGAAGAGTAGCCCTGACCACGTGTTGTAGTTTTCGTTCAGGACCATAATGATAGTTTGCCAATGTATAAATATATACCATAAAAGTTATCTATCTTATTCCCTTTGATAAGAAAACTAATCTTATTATCTCCTCCTCACCTATCTTTAATAAGTACGAAAATGGCCTGAAGGCCTTGTCTTTACCACACAGTGAAAGTGCACTATGAGAATGAGGTCACAAGGTATAGATGGGAGTGGGAACAATGGAAAAAAGAAAGAGACCGAAAGAAGGGATAAATTACCTGTCATCTGTCACCTTGATATACATCTGTATGTACAATTAATTTGTTTTGGCCTGTCTGTTAAATTCAGCTGCATTATTCAACAGGACCAATATATACTTTACTTTGCTGCATTTACTTCGATACCCAGCCATGACACTCATTAAAATATATCCTCATGGCGAGATTTCTGTTGTGATATTAAATAAATTATTATGAACTTGCACCGTAAGGCTGACTTCAGTATTATATCTCGACTGAATTTTCAAGTGACTGGCCCCAATAATGTACAAAAAACTTCAAGCCACTTTCAGTGTTAGTCTCTCCTAAATCTGTTTCACTCTCATCCTCGACTCCATGATAATTACAATGCAATCCTTTCTTCCAGATAAGCTTCAAACCTGTTCAAGATTTCAGTAAGGACCTTTATTCATACAGTCGCCTACAATATTGCAATATTGCAACTGTATTTGCAAGCAAATGACAAATAGTAGGTAACGAGAATACTATGGATGGGCCATGAATATGGCTTGGAAAAAAAATCGTTTGTTAAGGCGGTCGAACAGGGATTGTTTTTACATGCATTGAAGGTATTGTGAAGGTATACATTCTGCACCTCTGGAACAAGTGATGTTGATGTGACTCATCGTAAGCATTGAATACCGTTATTCCTGAAATAGTTTGTATGTAAGTTACGAGCTTAGGAAAGATAAAGAATTTTTAAAAAAAACAACAAAAACCAAAGATAAATAAAGAGAAAGAAATATACGACCACTAGATTTGCACCTGATTCTTCTTTTTAGCATTAAATGTAATTAAATGGCTGGGGATCCCCAACAGAGACAAATACTTTGAGACAATACTTATCACGACTTGATAAGCCTAATAATAGGCTATCAATAGGTAAAGACCACTTCACACCAGTCAGATCGTGATTTATGTCTTAACTACAATGCCTTTATCACCGGTAAACGCAATGCAATTCTTCCTAGTTCTTTTATCTTTTATTCGCAATGATCAGGTACGTTCGTGTGTTGGGGAACTGTAGTTTCGCATTTCTTCATATAATCCACGTCAAAGAAATGATATCATTGACTGTAAATTCGGAAAGCATATGTAGAGGGGTGTCGACACGAAAGTGTGTAAATGATTTTTTATGGGCGAATATAGACAACAACAACAACAATAACAACAACAACAACAATAACAACAACAACAGCAACAACTTGCTGAATATTTTATTTTCAGTCTCAAAACGCATCATCGCCCTCACTGTAAAGAATTGCATGTTGTGCCTCTTCATCTCAAGAAGAACTCTTGCTGGAACTATCTGTGTTTGGTTCAAATACAGGTCAAAAACAGGTCAAAAGTCATCAACGAATCTAAAAGAGCCTTCTGAACAGTTGACGTCCGTTTACTAAAATGGTAATATAATATGCGATGCTTTAACATGCACTTATCCATGATGGCCTATAGCCTGCTCTTTCATTATAAAGGCAATTTACTTTGGTACCCGCGCAGACTTATTATCTGAAAAATGTGCAAGTCATCATGGCTGTTTGACACAAAGCTGAGAATTATGTCTGTAATATCGCAAAATGAAATTCCACTCAGATGACAATGGCTATTGAACAATGCAATTTGCAAAGTCATTGTAATCCTAGCCTCTAACGTAGAATATGAAGATCAAAGGTTGTTGTTGTTGTTGTTGTTGTTGTTGTTGTTGTTGTTAATTCTTGGTAAATTCATTTTGGCAGGCAAATAATCTAAATAAAAACCACGAACAAAGATATGATACGGATATTTTAAGAACACAAGAAGTTTTGAGTACTTGTTCCTGCCGCTTGCATACTCAGATGGGTGCTCTTGCTATAGCCTGGATTACATGTGGTCAAAAGCACGTGCGCTGTCATTATTCGTATATAAAGAACCATTTTTTTCTTTGAAAAAGGGAGGGAGCGGGGGAAAAAGAGGAATCACATAAACAGCCACTTGTTGCATAAAACCCCGTGAGCTTGAGTGTACGTGTTGGAACCCATGCGCCAAAAGTAAACATCCCAAGCAACTCTCTGCCACCATCTTGGGTCTGCCAGTGCAATTATTAAGATCACAATATACAGACGCAGAATTCCGATTTATTGCGCGATCTTTGATCGCCCTAGAGAACCACCGTGTACCGTATAGAATGACTGACGTGGGTTCATCATAACATTATAGGTTCGCCACTTAACTAGTTACACTGCAAAGAGGGACGCTAACAGGTTAAGAAAACAAAGCAGCTACCTCTGAGCGAAATCCAACACGTTGCTATTCTTTTGGGACATCGGACAAGGTCTTAACATTTTCATAATATGTCAGGACACTGTGGTCCACAATTACCCGACTCAGCGGGGTCATAATATATCGGGACACCCTGGTCCATATTAAGTTTCTCCAACAGGGTCACAGCATGCTTTGGAAATCCCATCAGAAATGGCGCATATTGTGTAAGTCTTTTGCTGGTCAGAAAGAGCACGCTTAGGCACCCCAGAAACCCTATACCTATGAGGCAACAAGTACTGAATAATGACGTTGCTGGAGTACCGGTATGCCGCATACTACGCTGTACTGTTATTATGGTCAACAGGCAAAAGGTATTGCGTCAGCAGCGTTGATAGCCTACGTTAGGTAGCCTACGATTACGAGGATAAAAAGTTCCAACACGATTGTTATTGCATAAGTCAGCTTTGGCTCCGCATTCCTTATCTCTACTATCTTTATTCGCCCATTCCTAGAGACGTGTGCACAATAAAGCGTCCCTGGTGTGCTGTTGATGTATCTGGTCGAAGTCATTCCACTGTGGACCCATCCACCGCCAGGTGACACAACATGGTCTGTGTACACGGACGATAGCAATTTCATGCTGAGAGACAGGGACTGTTGACTTTGAACGGACGCAAACACGGATGACAGTGTGCCTGTCTATTCGTATGCACCTCATCTGGCTAAGCACATACACCAGCCAGAGACATAAAAAGCACAGGATATAGCCAGTCCAGGATGTGATGATCTGCATACAGGACGCGTCCCTGGGGAGTGGCACGTAGATTTTGTCTGACCACCTCCCACGCTGCAGTCAGATAAGAGATTGTCGCGGAAAACCCCAAAAATGCACCGGAACTGAATCTCCGTTTTATGGCATCCAAAGAGTTTATGCCTTAATGTTGGAGAAAAATCGTGTCTTAAAAGATTCCTGGGTCTGTTGAAAGTCCCACCTTTCTTTGAATTATCATTTTCGCGTAATCTTGCTAACAGGGAGAGTGGGTGTTCCAGTTATAATGCAATTATGCAGAAGCTAAACAAACATGACATAGTTGTTCCAAAACCATTAAACTGCTTTCTTTCTATCTTTCTGTAGTTGTTTGTTTCTTCATTTTACTTACAATCCTACAGTGTAAACAGCTCCACAATATCTTTCTTTCATATCTGAAATAATGGACTGAAGGTTAAGGCGACGATTTTGTGTTTCATATTAATGTAATGTTCCCCCCGTTCTCTTTCAAACTTGACCTAGCATGCTGGTTGTCTCCCTACTCCAGTAACCTGCATGTGATTATCACCATTACAGAAACAATAGCAAACACATTTATTACAAACAAAACATAGCTCCCCTTATTAACTCTATACCAGCTGGAGTTTGATTACGGAACTGCATAGCAGCAAAAACCTGGCTCTCCCCCC